>QGMF01000235.1:0-47399 GCA_007821475.1 Lachnellula arida
GAGCGCCAACGGCTCAAAGCGCTGCTGGCCAAGCGGCAGACGCTCGAGCGCAACCTGCAGGCCACCGAAGACGCGATCTACAAGAAGGAGACCGAGTACCTGGAGGACACGCCGCAGGGCAACATCATCACGGGCTTCGATGCGTATACGAAGGGCTCGAGCGTTGCGCCGGGGGGTGGTCGGCGGAGGGGCCAGGCGCAGGATATGAATCGTGTGTTTACGAGGAGTAGTATTAGTTTTAGGACGGATTTGGTGAGTTAGGTTCTTTGCGTGTTCTTTTTTTCGTGTGCGGTGTTGCGCTTGTTTTGAGCTCATGCTATGTGTATAAATACTACTCGTTTGTAAAGTGCTAGCAGGGAAACTGACGCTCTTGTGAATGAACAGGATTCACCGGCCCCCACAGCTCAATCGACGCCTGTTGCGGCGGCTCCTACGCCGGTGTCTACGGGCTTTGTGAAGGGTGATAGTGCTTCGAATCATGCTACGCCTACGAGTGCTACTTCGGCGAGTCGGACGGGCGCGGGTGGAGCGGGGAATAGCAAGAAGCATAAGAAGGTTGGGGAGGATAGTGAGAGTGAGAGGGATCCCAAGAAGGTGCGGACGAATTTTGGGGCGCAGAAGAAGTGAGGGGGAGGAGCGGGTGGAACTTGGCGTTTTAGCATATTGCATGGATGGGTAGGGGTGTGTATTATCACTGGAGTTATTTTGGCTCTTGACTTTCAATATCTGGTCTTCACGTACATAGGCCTGGATGGTTATGGGCTCTGATAGGCGGAGTTTAGAGATCAGACTTGATACCAAATCGGAATACATGCATATAAATTATGTCCTACTACATACAATCTTGTGTCTGGTCAAGGTATCTCATCACTGTCATCTCCAAAGCCAAAGCTAAATCCACCACCACTATTCTCACCATTTTCTTTACCTACCGCCTCATCCCATTTCCGCTTCTTACCCTCCGCTTTCCGCTTCAGCTCTTCAAAAGCTTGCTCCAGCAACTCAGGGTGCTGACTTTGCATGCCTTGGACAAACGTACCGTAAGGATCAGTAACACTTTTCTTGAATCCCGAAACCTGATCAGGCTTGTCCCTCAAGAATGAAAGAACACCCGCTAAATGGCTCCTAGGCACAAAGTTTTGAGTGATGGCAATGCTGGCATCTAGATTCACGACCAAATGCCACCATCCGCTCGGGACGTGCAAGACCTCTCCTTCCTCACACACGCCTTCTACACATCCCGGAGTCTTCCGAGCCTCTGCGTGGAATCCTAGCAACCATTCCGCGATGCTTAGCGGACTCGTAACCTCGCTCTGGTCCTGCGATACATAGACGCCCGGTGGCGGCGGACTGGAAGCATTCGACGGGAACATAATCCAATACTTGGAGCCTTTTAGGACGGCGTTCCACGCACTGGTAGCATTGGGATCCTTGTGATATGTCGAGCCGCTCCGTGCGGGACCCATGATGAGCCATTTATCGTCCGGTCGCTGGTCTCCTAGAACAGAAAAGAGATCATGGCCGAAGCATTCGGGGATCCAGTAGGACGGCGATGGCTGCGTCTTGCTGACCTGGAGATCCATCTTTTGAACAAAGCTTCGATCGAACAGGTAGAGCGGGCTCTCATCGCTGCTATCCGACATATAGTTCAGATAGGTGTTAAGCGTCCAGTCTACAGCCTCAGCTCGGAACTTGACATCTCCATACTGGTCCAAGAGACTGCTTGCATCCCAGGATTTGTAGACGGGCCATTCTCGGACTGGTTTGGTGAGGATGAAGGGCTTGTTGATCCAGCTCTCTGAGAACTCTGTTGGGGAGAGGTTCTCGAGGCGTGCGATGGCGTTTGCGAGAGGGATGTTGGAGGCGAATTGTGCTAGGGACGTGTGTGTGCATAGGAAGGGTCGGTAGAGCACGTCTGAGAAGACGGTGTTGCACTGGATTTGGGAGACTTGGTTATGGTTCAAGCCGAGAAGCGTCGAGCGCCAGGTGCCGTGCCATGTGAAGGAGCCGGATTTGGATTGTGGTGATCTGAGAGACTAATTAGCAAGGTTATCTTGAGAGCGATCACAACTAGCTGAGCTGAGAAAAGGTAAATTCATACAAGTTTATGGTTCCAATGACACCACTGTTACTACAAAGCCTCGGTTCTCGCGGACGATTTTGCTATATCTGCTAAGACTCACATCATGACACATTCGAGTCAAAATCTGAAATGAAACAAAAGAAATGTCATCGGTCTCTCCCTCAAGGTGGGAGCTTTGCATGATCATCCAGGCCACCCATGGTCAACTCCGCCCAGGCTCTAATCGTGCCTCTGGGTAGTCTTGATACAGCTTCTACGTAGGCAATTCCTCCCCTCTGGTACCTCTGAAATATAAGAAAGGACCTACCCAATAAACAACGCCTTCCAGAGATCATCTGACCTGCAAAAGGCATACAGAAACTTGCAAGTCGAACCAAGTACAGGTAATTGTGGCGCTTCAAGATACTCCAGAAAGAGGGCTAAAACCTCGTCGGGGAATATTTGAAAATAGCCAATGGAATCTTTGGCATCGCTGGTTGCTGTGTATTTGTTCCCCAGGGGTTTAACACCCAATGGATGGTGAGGGATCGAAAGAGATGACTCCTCTTGAAGCACGTCTGGTGAGTCAATCCCAATCCCAACCCCGCCACTAGGCCGAATGTCCAGAGCCTTATTAGACTTTGCCGCCTTCATACCTGGTTTTGTGTCAGTAAAAAGAGCACACAACAGTGTTGGTCACGAAGGCCGCGTAGCTGAGGCTGAGGCTGAGGCTGAGACTGAGAGGCAAAATGTTGCCGTCGAAAGTGCGCTGGAAGGAAAAATGTTTTTCGTGGCAATGGCAAGCGGCGCTAGAAAGCCGGAAGAACAATGGAAACACCAATGAGTGGGAGAAACGGCTTGCCACGCTACGGATTCAATGAGTAATTGCATAAGCAGGTGAACGGAACAACCAAAGGAAAGAGAATGTGGCGTGGTATAGGGCTAGGACATGTACTTGTAGAGGTACTGGTATGTACTGCCAGTAAGTACTGTAGTGGAGAGGAGAGGGAGAGATTACTCGCTTACATAAGGCACGTTTGTGTTAGCGTCGACTTAAAAATTATTTTCCATGATATTAAATATCGACCCTCCCCAATCCCAATCCCTTCCCACCATCAAACCACCTCAAACACGCAAACAAACATACACACCAATTCCACTAGATCCATTCCAACTCTCGTTCTCGGGAGTTTTGGCATCTAGTTTCCACACCACAACCAGCACTCGCATTGTCGCAGTCTCTCCAAGAGGACCTGCGCATTTTCCCCACCCCACCTCCCTCAATCAATCGTTGCGATTTCTAGATCCCAGGCTCAGCTCTGCGATCTAGATTCTCATACCAAAACCCGCAATCATGGCTTCCGCTGATAAGGGTCTCGAAGAGATCCCAGAAGGTGAGCATTTGACAATCTCCTTGAAAACCACACCGCTCCATCTGTGGTGGAGGCAAAGGTTTCAAGAATGAACGCTGATAAAACTTTTTCGCGCAGGTCAAATTGAATCCAACTATGACGAGACCGTTGATTCTTTCGATACCATGAACCTCAAGGCTGAGCTTCTCCGAGGTATGATATAATGTGCAAGTCTTGCGCAGAGCTGGCGCTAACACAGCATGCAGGTGTCTACGCCTACGGTTTCGAGCGTCCATCCGCTATTCAGGCTCGCGCTATCATGCCAGTCATCAAGGGTAGGTTTTGACAGTCTCCAAATCCACATGATCATTTCTGATATACTTCAAAGGCCACGATGTTATCGCTCAAGCCCAGTCTGGAACCGGAAAAACCGCTACTTTCTCCATCTCCGTTCTCCAAAAGCTTGACCCCAACATCAAGCAATGCCAGGCCCTGATTCTCGCCCCCACCCGTGAATTGGCCCAGCAGATCCAGAAGGTCGTTGTCGCCATCGGTGACTTCATGAACATCGAGTGCCATGCATGCATCGGTGGTACCAGCGTTCGTGATGACATGAAGGCTCTTCAGGATGGTCCCCAGATCGTTGTCGGTACCCCTGGTCGTGTCCAGGACATGATTCAACGACGATTCTTGAAGACCGACTCCATGAAGATGTTCGTTCTTGATGAGGCTGATGAGATGCTTTCCGTAAGTTTCCACGATTGTACGCTTTGACCCCTACTAACATGTTTCAAAGCGCGGTTTCACCGAGCAAATCTACGACATCTTCCAGCTCCTTCCCCAATCCACCCAGGTCGTCCTCCTTTCCGCCACCATGCCACAAGACGTCCTCGAGGTCACCACCAAGTTTATGCGCGACCCCGTCCGTATCTTGGTCAAGAAGGCCGAGCTTACCCTCGAAGGTATCAAACAATTTTACATTGCCGTCGAGAAGGAGGATTGGAAATTGGACACCCTTTCCGATTTGTACGAGACTGTCACCATTACCCAAGCCGTTATCTTCTGCAACACCCGTAGGAAGGTCGACTGGCTCACGGACAAGCTCACTGCCCGTGACTTCACTGTCTCCGCCATGCACGGTGACATGGACCAGGGTCAGCGTGACCTGATTATGAAAGAGTTCCGATCAGGTTCATCCCGTGTCTTGATCGCTACCGATCTTTTGGCCCGTGGTATTGATGTCCAACAAGTTTCCCTGGTCATCAACTACGATCTTCCCGCCAACCGTGAGAACTACATCCATCGTATCGGTCGTGGTGGTCGTTTCGGACGGAAGGGTGTTGCGATCAACTTCGTTACCGCCGAGGATGTGCGCATGATGAGAGAAATCGAGCAGTTCTACAGCACTCAAATTGAGGAGATGCCAATGAACGTTGCCGATCTCATCTAAGCGTTGCTTCTATAAAAGTTTTGGTAAATCACAGTTTCGACATCTGGGGTGTTAAAAAAAAAGGCATCGAGATCGGAACCCCTATTGAGGGAAGTGATAGTGAGCGTTGCTGGTTCGCCCGGCGCGTGAGGAAGGGTTAATTTGCGGCACAAAAGTTGCTGCATTGGAGCGTGCAGCTCGTCAGTTTTTGTGCGTCAAAAGATGGCATTGCCAACAATAGATGGTTGGTTGATGCGTCGTGCTTTTCGGTTTTTATCTCTGTCTCTGTATTTCGGGATTGCTGGGGCATTGATCATGCTTCTTCTATCATTGGGATCTGCTTCTTATACATTTCTGGCGCTTAGTCACGAATGTAACGAATGTAGACCAACAGATGATAGACGCTTTCATTCTTATAGAAAGCGCAAAATGCAAAAAATTCATAAAAAGTTCGTTTGTTCTTCGCTTTTCGTGACCGCCGGTGCCTCCCCTTTCATGACTTGCACGTGAATTTTGACCAAGCGAAGCCGGCCTTGAGTTTCCATTTCCACTCCCGTTTCCGTATTACCAGTACTCTCTACATCTACATCTACATCCACATCCACATCCGCATCCGCATCTCTGCATCGTCCAATTGACCTTGAGACATCAAGGGAAAGATACCGAAGAACATTATCAAGTCGACGCCTTTCGGGTTTCAAGAGACTGGCCTCCACATGCTCCGATAAGCCAAATTTACAGTCTTTCAACTTCGTTTGCAAGCCGACGACCTGTCTAGTATTGATAGAGCAAATCTCAACCACAATGGCTCACTCGAAACGTTCATACGAGGCCATGGCGGACTCAGGTTCAGCGGTGCTGCACGGTGAGGAGATGTGGAAGTACCAATTCCGCAGGGAGCACAAGGTACTCCTCGAAAAGATAGAGGCAATTGGGCGCGCAAGTCAAGCATTGCCCGCCAATTTCGAGAAGAGGTTCAACGACTATAAGGACTTGGTCCAGACGCTTGTTACGAAGAATACGAAATTGGAGAACAACCTTCAACAGTTCAAGAATGACCTTCAACCGTTCATAGACGCGCTTCAGACGATCAAGAATGAGCTTCAACAGTTAAAGGAGAAAGCAGAGATCTGGGACAAGGAGATCGCTAGCATAAAGCCACTCTTGAAGTCCTCTAGGCTGCATGCCCGGGATGGTGAGTCTAGTGCCGTCCCAACTGGATTAATACTAACAAAGATTGATTTAGAGGCTCAACGTGAGAGCTTGGAAAAGGGCCACCACGAAGGACTTCCAATGGATACAGCGTTGCAGCGCGATCAACACCTCCACGAAACAAATCCTCCAATGATTGGTGCCGATCCTAACTTAGAAGCAGCAGCACCTAGCCTTGCAACTCCAGCCAAAGCGATACTCAGCAATCTTCCCACAACAACACCTCAGCCAGAGGTCCAAGCCAAAGTAGTCCCTGCAAATAACGCTACAACCCCTGCCGCTATTCCCCTCCCCAAACCAACCCGGCGTACAGCAAACCGCAAGTCTTCAGCTGGTCCCGTGAAAAAGCTCCACTGGACCCGGCGCACAAAGCTCTCTCCTCCGGCTCCACCCATCGCAAAGGCTGCTGCGCCCGTCGCAAAGGCTACCCCCTCCAAGCTTCCTCGTCTCATGCAAGGTCCTGGCAGCGTCTTGTCCTACTACACCGCCACCGACAAGATATACCCCGAGTATGAACGCCAGGGGGGAGAAGATACCTGGTTCGTCAACACTTTCATTGCTGGTCTGTCTGCCGAGAAAGACAAGAAGGCCTTGACCGCGGTGTTGAGGGATCTTCACATAGCCGTGAGGATGAAGGATGGGGGGTTTGAGATTAGGTGCTGGTGGGACGATGTGATGGCAGGGATGGTCAAGGCGGGTTTGATTCCTGAAAAGGAGACGGATGACAATGGACCTAGTGCGAAGAGAAGAAAGAATTAGGGAAATATGGTGAATTCTGTCCGCGGAGAACTGATCGGGCTTCTACAGCGGATAATGTCTCAGTATATCTGGATGGCACATTAGCTATTATTGCAGGTTGGTGGAACAATACTACTGGGAAGGTCATAGGGATTTATTTGGGCTTGGCATTTATGTATATCGCTTTATTATTTGGCGGGAGTTTAAGATGCCCAGGGCTTGTTGCAAATATCACTCCATATTCAGCACAAACACATACACCACTTAATTACAGAGCTGGCTCAAAACACACACGCAATGTTCGAACCCAATGCAATGCCACAGCTTTGTCTAGCAAAAAAGAGGAATCCAAGGAGATAATTGCAAGTGCAAGGGACAAGTTTCCAGTCTGGTTTACTTGTTTCACTTCCATTCAAGCTTTCTTTCCACGTTAGGGTCTGCTAATGGAAGAGCGAGAAGCAGCAAGCCAACGCAGTACTAGGTGTCGAAGCGAAGAGTGAGTGAGTATGCCATTGTAGTACAGGATTGTAGATACTTGTACTGGAGTACCTGAGCTTTCGGCATAGGACAAGTCATTCTCAATGTAGCTTATTCTATCTTCCTGAACATTACTATGTCTCTTGTGAACCTAATATCCTATCCCATTTTTCTGAACTGGGAAATCTCTCAATGCCGCGATATGGGAATATAGACCAGCGCTTCCCTTGGCTTCAAATCAGAACGCCGAAGAAATATATTGTACAATATAAGAGCCATCATCCATGTTATGAAGGCCCATCTTCTGGCAAGTCAGCGATGACCTCCTCGACTATTGTCATTAATTCCTCCACATCTGGCCGTTCAGCCGGCTCAACCTTTAAGCATTTCCTGACTACCTCTCTGATATTTTCGCTGATTCCGCTATCTTCACTTTGCCCAGCTTGGTTCTTCGCCTTCTTCTTTCCTCCGGCGCCCTCGTCCGGAAACCTCCAGTCGCCGCTTAGCACGCAGATGCTCAAGCTTCCACCTGTCTCGTCGCTTCGCATTTCAAAAGGCGATTTGCCCACTAGACACGCGTATAGTGTGCAGCCTAATGACCATATGTCAACCTTTGTGTCGATTACGCTGCCTGTCTTGACGTCGAATAACTCGGGGGCACGGTAGGGCATCGTTGAATGTTCTGCGGCTGTGTCCTGGACCGCAAGGGCTAGAGATCTCGAGGTGATTGGTGTAGGTGAAGTAGCGAGTGATCCTAGGTCCATAAGAATCGGTTGTTCGCCATCATCATCGATCATAATGTTGCCTGTAAATGTTAGCACTAGTCTCGGGCGTCCTGTGCAACTACTTACCTGGCTTGATATCTCGATGGGCGTAAGCCCTGATCTCGCCCGGCGCAACGCCCTCATGAGACCTTGTGACCTCCCCTTCCATCAATGGCTCTTGCTGCTCACTATCTGGGTCCACTTCTCTCCCACTCTGCCTCCCTCTTTGCTGTTCCACTTCTTCCGCAGCTTCTTGGTCAGCCGCTGCCGCTTGCCCTCTAACTCTCTTTGCTTTATTCTGGCTATTGACTCCTCCAGGCCCGCCGCCAACTTTGTAGTTATGCATAGCCTTTAATGCCTTACAAACGCCCAGGAACAACACCATCAGCCTCCGCTCCGGAAACTTGGTGTGGTTGACTAGGTTCGCATTGATAATATCTTGTAGATTGCCCCGTCGGTAATACGGCAGGAGGATATATACAGTCTTCGCGCCCGGGTCTGATCGATCGGCAGATACGCAGTAGTCGACGCTCCGTATGATATTCGGATGAGGTGAGAACAACGCGTAAGCCTCCACCTCCTTCATAGCCAGCGCAACGGATTCCTGCCCGAAAGGACACCGGATCTTCTTGAGGGCGTAGAGAGCTTCATTGCTGGTATCTTGGACCAGGTAAACGTAGGAAAAGCCGCCCTGTGCGCATGTTGTCAGCTTGCAACAAGACACCTAGAGAGTTATGCAGCCGCATGCATTGCGTACCTCTCCAAGCAACCGCAGAATCTTGAAGCTTCGGTTGTTGATCTTGAGCTGGGGAGAGCCGGGGAAACAACTCATGCAGTTGGTTAGGGTGTAGACCAGGTCGAGGAAGTATTGTGCCATGGCGATGGTGGCACGGCAGATGTGGTTGCTGTTCAGTATGAGCGCGCAAACCCGCGCTTGGGCAGTTTGGAGGAAAGGCAATTGGCGATTATTTTTCTATTAGGGACCTAATCCCAAGATGAATTACGTTCTGTAGATAGATTGGCGTTGAAATATGAAGCTATTCAGTAGTTGTATTTGTAGAGGGTCATATGTAAGTCGAGCATACGAAATATAACTAAATCCATCAACTGTGGCTCGTTCGACTGCGCCGCGCCCCGACTTGGCGCTCCGAGCTCTCATTGTAGATCCCTGCAATATCAACCTCACTTGTTGTTCAAGTCTTCTTCAAACCATATTATAGTACATGCAAATTATGCTTATTTATGTTTTTGTTCGGATATTTGCTCTTATATAAATATATCTAGACAATTAATTTATTCAATTCCATATCTCAATCTGGATTATTGACATGGGTCTCTAGTTACTATACGTATCACGTTCCAGTTGCGGGGTTGAGCGCCGGGCGTCATATTTGCCCTGGATGGCAACACTTATAGACGACCTTCCGTTCTGAGAGAACCTTCACGAGCGGAATTGAAGCTTTTGAAGCTCCCACTTCTCCCATCCAAAGAATCGAGTCTCCCCAATCATTCAGAACAACCCAAAGACAATGACAGTCCGTGCAAACAAGTTCACGCCAGAGGTGCTACTCTCTGCCCCTCGAAGAACACCTGCAACTCCCAACGCAGAGGGAACACTTGCTCTTTTCACGGTATCGACCTATTCCTTCCAGTCACACTCGAAGACCAACGAAATCCGAGTTCTGGACATAAAGACTGGACAGACAAAACTTCTAGTCAGTGACTTGGGTGTCTCAGAACCTACATGGCTTGGAGAGGAGAGTCTTGTCTTGTGGTTGAAAGGAGGAGAGAAAGGTACCACAAACCTTGTCCTGGCAGACGCTGAGAACCTGGAAAACAAGTAGGTTCACTGGCGTACAAGTTTGAGAAGATTTACTAATCTCAATAGACCAGAAATAGTCCAGACGTTTAATGGCTCGGTGTCCAACATCAAAGTAACCCGAATCGATGACCACAATATCGCTCTCGCGGTGACTGGCCTTGCCACTCCATCCGGAGAGCTATACAATGCAGAAACTGCAGAAAAGCCAAGGTCGACTGGCAGGGTCTACGACAAGCTGTTTGTCAGACAATGGGATGCATATTTGACAGAGAACACGAGTGCTATATGGTATACCACGTTGACGAAAGGCCTTAAAGGACCATCCGTTGTAACTGTAGAGCCGCTGAAGAACGCGCTAGCTGGTCATTCAGTATCCCTGGAATCACCTGTTCCACCTTTCGGAGGTGCAGGAGACTATGATATAAGCAAGAACGGCATTATCTTCGTTGCAAAGGATCCCAAATTGGACCCGGCAAACCATACCAAAACCGACCTCTA
This sequence comes from Lachnellula arida, assembly GCA_007821475.1. NCBI lineage: Eukaryota > Fungi > Ascomycota > Leotiomycetes > Helotiales > Lachnaceae > Lachnellula > Lachnellula arida. Next base: position 10,355 of record QGMF01000235.1, read on the forward strand.
TTTCATACCACTGAGGACTTTCAAGGAGCAACAAGCGCCTTCGCCGCAAATAGTCAAGACCGGCAATCTGAAAGGCTACAGCAGTTCACCAGCGTTCTCACCAGACGCCAAATCAGTGGCCTTTGCTAGAATGAAGAGCGATCAATACGAATCAGACAAGCCACGTTTGCTTCTCGTCCCCGATATCACAGATCTTTCCAACGTCCAGGAGTTCTACGAGACCAAGGACGGTGAGGGTAAGTGGGACTTGAGACCAGAGGCCATTGTATGGGGCAAGGACGGCAAAGAGCTATACGTGACAGCCGAGGAGAACGGCCATGGAAAACTATTCAAGTTGCCGGCGTCTCCACGCCATGCGAACGATCTACCAACCGCTATTATCAGTGATGGAACTGTAACCGATGTCAAGGTGCTTCCCAATAACCACCTTTTTATCAGTAGCAACTCCTTGGTTGATAACAGCGTTTACGCTATCTACAATCCAGAAAAGCCATCTGAGTTCTCCACTGTATCTTCCAGCGCGAAGGGTGGTAAGACCTTTGGCTTGTCTCAGCATCAAATTGAGGAGTTTTGGTACAAGGGTGCCGAAGACTATAAGGTGCATGCCTGGGTGGTGAAGCCTTCATTCTTCAAGAAAGACCAGAAATATCCACTTGCATATCTCATCCACGGAGGACCGCAAGGGGCTTGGAACGAAAGCTGGTCAACTCGATGGAATCCAGCTGTGTTTGCTGAGCAAGGCTACGTGGTGGTTACTCCCAACCCAACAGGGAGCACAGGCTACGGCATGGACTTTCAGAATGGAATCAGGAATAACTGGGGAGGCAGACCATACGTCGATCTTGTGAAGGGATTCGAGTACATTGAAGAGAATCTCTCTTATGTCGACACCTCAAGAGCCGTCGCTCTCGGCGCGAGCTATGGTGGTTATATGGTTAATTGGATCCAAGGACATCCTCTAGGACGCAAGTTCAAAGCCCTCGTCACCCATGATGGTGTCTTCAGCACCCTAAACCAATACTCTTCCGAAGAGCTCTTCTTCCCTCACCACGATTTCGGTGGAACGCTGTGGCAAAACCGAGAAAACTATGAGAAGTGGGATCCAGCAGCACATCTCAAGGACTGGGCTACCCCTCACCTAATCATCCATAACGAGCTGGACTATCGACTGCCAATCGCGGAAGGTCTGGCTCCGTTTAACGTCTTGCAGACAAAGGGCATTGACAGCAAATTTTTGACATTCCCGGATGAGAACCATGTTAGTTTTTCCCCTCCAGTATTTATACATTTCTCTAATGAATGAATAGTGGGTGCTGAAACCAGAAAACTCTTTGGTCTGGCATAGAGAGGTCTTGGGGTGGATTAATAAGTATAGTGGCGTTGCGGAGGAGCAGGAGCACTTGAGATCTAGCGTTGAGAAGGTCACGATCTAAAAGGCTGAAAGTGAGAGCCGATGATTTAAGGATATTATAATGCGTCATGAAATATGAGACAGTGCATCTTCGGGAACAGGTCATTCATAATGTCACTAGTTGTCTTCGAAGCTTTGGATCTGCTACGATTTACTCACCAAATATAAGAACTGGTCAATGAATGCACTAGCGATTTAATCAATAAACCAGCTTATCAATTAATTCATGGGACTCTGTAAGTAAACCAGCGATTTGACTAATAATTCTTCATTCGCCATTCAATATCTCATTACTAAGGATGAAGAGGAGAAGGAGGAGAGTGGCGGAGCAGAGGAAAAGGGGGGGGACTCGGCAAAAGCGAGTGGGGTAGCAGCTACTAATAAAATAGGGACAAATAACGCTAAGATTATAGCGCTTTAGCATAATCTAGATGTCCAATTTGCTCTATATGTTAATATCGGGATTAAGAGAGAGGGGGTGAGAAGAGAGGGGCGAAAGCGAGAGCCAGAAAAGTGGGGATCCCGAAAGGGGGATAAGCGAAAGAGGATTCCCTGAAATCAGGGGCAAAGAACTTATTATTTGACCCCTCCTCTAAGGGATACCTATTCTACGTAGAGGCAATAGAGTCTGGTATGACCTGTATGATCTATTAAAAGATGGATTAGCAGAGCGGAAAAGGGTAAAAGGAAGTAGGCCTAGGGGGAAAGACTTTAAAGGTCTGAATAGTATCACTTTCATCTAAAAATAATTGGCGAGCAAAAAGCAATTAACTAATTAGATGGTTTACTTAATTCTCTGATGCATTAACCAAGTCCACAATTGGTGAGTAGATCGTAGCATATCTAAAAAATCCCTCTTGCTGCTTTGGGCAGTAGGACTAACTGCTATTCAGAAAGAGCAATGGAACAGGAAGAAAGGCCAGAAGGGTAAGGTATATAGTATTTTCAAGACAGACCCTATGCAATTTTGCCGTGCCACCATGATACACCAAAGCGGGTCCCAACCCTGAACATTGCGCCTCGATCAACTCTCGTCTAAATACAATTTGACCAATGTACCTTATATACACAACAGACATTTGAATCTTTTCCGCCCAAACTCCCTAATCTGCTAGAATACATGAACTCGAAATACTCCCTACACCAGCGCCGTGCCAATATCATCTTGCCCTTCTATCCCTCAATCCCCGCCTTCTCCCTCCGACTCGTCGGCGCACATACTCTGGAATTCTAACTCCTCACCAGCCTCCACTTCTGCTAATTCTGGGGCGACTGCCATAGCTAATGCACTCAGACCATCGACAACTGCCTCGCAGATGAATTGGTCAAAGGCACTATCACCACCTAACGTCCAACTAAGTTGGATGTTCATGTGGTTACTATAAGCCCCGTCCTTTCCGGCCAGTATCGGATTGATATGATCAGGACCGGCACATATAGTAGCAGTGTAAGTGCACTCTTCCACCGTCGGAGTGCAATTATCGCAGAGCGGGGACCTTGCAGCGAGCAGGGCTCGACTCTCATTCCGCTGCGCCAGTTCAAGACGTGACGGAAGACTACGTTTCACGGGACTCTTGCCACACCCTGATATCGTCTGATCAGGCTCGTCTTTGAACGTGACCTCTTGACACGATTTGCTCGTAGCCTGCTGCCATGTAGCGACGGCTGCTGAGAGCATCTGCTTGAGCTCTGTGACGCTGTTATAATTGCTGTCTTGGATCGTGAAGCTGAGCGTCTCGTATGCAAGACCGCTGTCGACAACGGTGGGGATCTCGTCGATGTCGGCTGTTTTTGTGGAATCGCACGTGCTGGCGGTGTCGGGACAGAGCGCTAGAAGCTTGCTGTATACGGCGTCCCGCATGTCCTTGCCGGAATTCGCATCGGCTTCGTCGCCAATGGGGACCGAGTTGTTGGATATAAAGACGGCGAAGGTTGGGGTGGCTGATGCCGAGGCTGTGGTTGTACTGTAAGGGAGGGTGGGTCAGCTTTGTTTATTCGAGGCATTGTAAACATATAAAGTCAATAGATAACATATGAGAGAGGCATTTCCAAGGAATCTAGAAACATTCCAAAACAATAAAGTAAGAAAAGGGGTATCTTACCATCCGCTGACAGATGTGCATTTAGGAGCTTCGGCTATGCCGCCAACAAGTGTGCATGCTTGGCAATTGGCCGTGTAGATTTCCGTTTCGATAGTGATGGGATTAGCAACGCTAGAACTGGGCATAGCTGTGTATGAACAACTCTCACTAATGACGGTGAAGGCTGTGTTGGTAATTAGAGGGATGGTACTCGAGCCGCACACACATCCTTGCTTGGTAATGCCATTATCCGGATCCTGTCCTTGAAAATAACAACTTGGCATTGCAGCCTTCGTCGTGGTGGGAGGATGTATCGTCGAAGAATTCCTAAGCACAGTTGTGGCAGGATGTGTTGTCAAAGTGTTTTTAGACGGCGACACAGTTGTGGTAGGATGTGTTGTCGAAGTATTGCCTGACGCAGAGCTCGCTATGGAAGACTGGGGAAGGTTACCTTGAAACATATTAGCTTTTGCCCTCCGCTATAATGCTCGGAAACAGAGCCACTTACATGTATCGTCGGCCGTATCATCGCCGTTCTGTCTTTTAGATATCGTTTGGCTTGACCTTGGATACCATGCCATTTCAACAGCCGGTACCGGATTCAGCTCCTCCCAGATCTTTACCTGAGCCACTCGATTACAAGCTTCCTTTCCTTTCCCGTCAAATGCAGAAAAAGGACTATACTGTACAACAGTAACCCCATTAATATCACTTGGAACAGTAATATAGCCAGCGGCGCCAATATAGGTGCGGACTTCAAACGTTGCCTGTGGGATAATTGAAGTGATAGCCCTTTTTAACAAATCAATTTTAGATTGATATAGCTGCGTAGTGCTCCACTGTCCTGGCCTAAAACTCCATGTCAGCTAATATGCACATCAACCATTATTCAAAATCAGACATACCCTGCAGCTTTTGTTAGGATGTAGACCGAAACGGGTCCTACTTCATCTCCAAATGGATCATTATATCGCCTGCTTTCCGCTAAGTCTGCAAGACTAACGAAGTTCTGCCGGTTTGACCTCTCACTACTCGGTGTACGTTGAAGAAGGATATCAGCTGCGATCAGCTTGAAAGATTCATCTGATCTTAGTGAGGCACCATACGGTGGTGCTCTTGAACTCCATCTGTTGAAAGAGCCATATCCATCCTTATAGCCCGAAGCTTCCCAGAAGTGAGAGGCGTACATGCCATACTTAGACTAAAAGAAATTTAGTGACCAGAATCCCAAAGGCAATAGAAAGAAATAGTTACATACAACAATAAAAACAGCGGTGCATCCAGTCAAGCCCACCATTTTATAGTTTTGTGGTGTTTTTCCGAATGGAATAAATTCTGCTGTTACCCCGATAGGAACTTTTTTATTCCTTCTATCTCTAATAAACCAGTTGTTAATCTGTCTATCACTTGGTACAATCACAATATTGTTATCCGAATTCGTAGGAACACTATTCTTTAATCGTCTTATAAAATTTACTTGGGCATTAGCGCCTTCAGCTGAGTCTGGCTTAAGCAAAGGGTAATAAGCCTGTGGTGGGGCTCTTTTGCCAACCAGCCTCCTAGAAACAGCCGTGGGAGTAGACGTGGTGTGGAGAACGGGATTTCCAGTTGTAGCGGCGGCTATAGGAGTAGATGATAAGAATATAATCTCCGTGGAAGCCTCAGCCTCAAGGAGAACCCCAGACACTGTAGAACAGTCTGGACATGGTGGGGCTGTACTAGCGGAAGGGATTGATACAGCTGTTTGAAAAAATATCAAGTCAGCTTTAGGTATATTCCTTATTACTCTGGGTAAAAGCAATAATGCTCGGGGTACAGGTCACTCACTGCTGGAGGTGTTACCATGCGAGCACATGGCTGAGAAACCTGGTAATGAGAGATCTTGTATTGTCCCATTCCCAGTGACATTTGAATTGAGAAAGGCATCTATGGCTGATTCAATCGCTATGGGAATCGTATTTGTACCACTTGAGGCAGCAGCAGCGTCTGTGCCACTTGAGGCAGCAGCTGCGTTCGTAGAAGTAGGTATAGAGCTGTCTCTAGGTATAAGGAATGCCGGATCGTGCAGATTCGCAAGAGGTTCAGAGGGTAGGGCCATAACAAGGCCCAGGAGACCCAGTCCCCATACTGAGTTCTGTAAAAACATGGCAGCAATAGTTCGATAAGACAAAAACGAATGAAAACAATCCTGTCAGGCGTGCTGGCAATGATTGTAATAATGACTGTCAACACGGTTACATAAAAACAAATGACTGCCAACACGATTATATAAAGATATCTTTCGCTCTACAAGGAATTGAAATGAGACAATGAGGAGGATGAGAAGGATGAGAAAGTAAGGATTCCTTGCCTAGTTTTCTATTCCTAACTATTCCTAAGAATTAGAAGCTGAGCGTGTGGAGTCATTATAGTCCTGTCGCCCCATAAATCTCGTCTGTCGGAGTATTAGGTTTTATTAAATCTTTCCTACCGAGGTGCTTTAAACAGTGGCCATCCTATTTAGCTAATCAAGTGACTAGGATAGCACTTAAATCTAGTAGATCACTTGTGTATCACTATAAATCCTTACTGTAGAAAAGGCGGGGCTCGAATTACTTTTACGTCGCACGGAGTTACGGAATAACCATAAAAGCATAACCTAAATACACCCCTGTGATAATCACCAATGACATAACTTTTGGCCTGTACCTACGTAGGTAATCTGAAACAGCCCGTCTTTCTTTATCCACGTGGATAATCTTCTTATACTCCCTACTTTGGATTTAGATCCCCTCTTCACGTATTTTGGACCCCTTCTCCCTCTTAGCAAAAATCAATAGTCCTAAATATAGAGCGGAAGCTGTAAAAAACTTACATGCTTGAATACTATTGCAATCCCTTATACTTCGTAGCTTCGTTCTACCTTGAACCTTTCTTATATGCTTAAATCATGAGTTTCCATAGACCCACAGAGTCCCTAGACCTATACATAGTAGTAAACATATCCGGTAGTGTCACTGATCAAAACAGAACAGAAGACTAAGCTAGACTAATAGTACCCACGAAGTAAATAGCTGGATACTAATAGTGCCTTAGCTTAAACTAAAGTGTATCTATTTTAATTAGTATTACTATCAGGCCAATAAGCTAAGGAGTATAGGATTAGGATGTAGTCCCGAGTTTCAACCTCGAAGGTACGCCGTATAGTCGGTTCGGCCTTCTTGGCTCGCTTAGCGAGCTCGCCGACTATTATTATTTGACGTTTATTTTAACGTAAATTATCTATGGTTCAGGCGGCCAATCAAAACACCATATCATACCACTAGGGCCAAGCTAGCGGGCACCTCCATAAGCGACAATCAAAGGGGGGTTCGAGCTCTGATAAAAAGCTTAAACGAAATAGGCATCCATTTTGTTAGCCCCTAAGAACTTTAATTATTCCTACCTACCTGGCAGGATGATACCTAGGTACAGTTGGAAGCCAATCGTTGACCTGACTTATTGATATAATTGGTATACGGAGTATAGAGTATATTCAAGCTCTGTGCCTAAATATTGGCCAGACCTGTTCAAGCTTGAAATTTGAAATCTGAACCTAATAATAACCGTACCTTGTCGGAGATCCTTTGAGGCAGCCCAGTGCGGTGGCTCGGACTCAGACCAAGGGTAGGTTGAGCGGGTCGGCGGGTGGTGGCACAGCCGCATAGCGGGATGCTTAATTTAGAGGCTCCAGTTTAACTCCTTTTTCATAAGCACTTGCGTTTGCGGGTGACAGGACCCATATATACCACGTCAAAATTCTCTGTCAGTTTTAGCAGCTGCCCGTTCAATCCTTCAGGATTAAGCATTCTTACAGTATGGGAGTTTTCATTATTAATAAAGGGGGCGGAAACATCGACAAACTCCTACAAGCTTAAGTGTTTATAAAAGGTGGATTTTTTACTGTATGGATTTCTGGTCCGTGAGTACTCAAAAACGTCTTTTTTTAATGGTAAAACGTACCCAGCAACTAAATTAATGGGAAGCGCTGAAAAACTAATACGGAGTAGGGGCATGTCTGATGTGTCCACCTCATTTATAGTAAATAAACTAGAGTTCCATCCTCAGACTTACTAATCCTTCTACGACCCGCACCCGCCCCCCTCCCCTGCCAGCCCTACCCTAAAATAGCCTTAAACCATGTCCCCCGCGGCCTTGCGTAAGCTCTGACCCCTAGGGCGTTGGCCACGGAATTTGCCGGCTAACGTGGTAGAAGTGGAAGGTTATCTAAGTGGAAGTAGAAGAAGGCCGCGTGGGAAGAAATGTGCTAGCGTACCTGGGGTGGGGAGAAGCGCCTTATAGGGAGAGGAAGGACTCCGTAAATTTACGAGTGCGCAGTAGAGGTCAAGGATGCTATAGTGAGAGGGGAAACCCGTAATCCATACCCTCCGTAAAGTGGGACAAATTTGGGCTAGGCAGGAAACTAGGTAAGTCCCGCGTTAATAATTACGAAACAAGCCATCATGGATTATAAATTACATCTGAACTTCCCTCGATAAACCACCAAGGCATACACCAAATACCGACATATCAAAAGATATGCAAATTCCCCGTATAGTTGGCCGACGATACTTCATCATCACATCCTACCAATGGGAAGGAACTTGAATGCTCGCAAACTTTAGCGGCATAATCAAAGATATCTTGTGGTGAGAATTGGACTTCTGATTCACCGGGTATCTAATCCTTTTACCTTTCTATCCCAAGTTCTACTCATTGAAACTGCACCGCCTGTAATGAGTACTCTATTTTCAGCCTCATAGTACTTAAACATCTTCAATATGTATACTATCCGCTATTGCTTGTTTGTCTCGACCTGGGACACTTAGTATGCATATGCCAAATAGGACATAAACATAAACGATTCACCTCCACTTACTTAGCACCTTTTTCATTTCAGGGCTGTTCGTCAGCTCTTCCGCGTTGCCAATATTCGCACCATATTTTAGCAGTGTATCGGCAGCAGCAACATTAGAAGCTATGACTGCGCAGTTTAAAGGAGATCCAGGACTGTAATCGAATCCAATAAGTTCGTTGAGGCCTCCACATCTGGGGTCGGCATTGACATCCAAATCGTATTTCTCGATGAGATGACTGGTCATAGCAACTACCTTATTAGAGTCCTGGCAACGAGTTGCATGGTGGAGGGCATTGCTCCGAGGGGGTTTGGCACCGCGGGCCACAAGGTGGTCGAAGAAATCGATATCTCCAGAAGCAGCAGCTTCATTGAGAACAGCAACAGTGTTGTCGCGGTATAACTTGTCCCTGCCTTTCAATGTTCGATTGCCCCCGAAATTAATATCCAGTCCTTGGTCAAGCAACCAGTCCATTATGTCTCGACGATTAATGGCGTATCTAGTACAAGTGTCAGGTCTTGGCTCGAGCTCGAGATCAAAGGAGACCTTTCTGACTCACAGCAGAAGATTCCCTTCCGCAGACTTGAAATCCATTCCGAACTCAGACAGGAGTTGGAGCATTTCAACAGGACATTTCTCGACGATTGAGCTCAGGGGAGTTGTCGTCGGACCAGCCCCTTGCTCAAGCAAAAACCTCGCTGGTTCTAGAAAATTCCACGTTACTGCTCGCCGCAATAAGATTTGGACCTCGGAACCATCAAGCTGCCCAAAAAGCTCTCTGAGCTGGATAATATCTCCGTTCTGGCAGGCTGTCCAGCTTTTGTCGAGGGCATCTTCCGTCATTTCGTTCTCGGATTCTATAATGTTTGCGCTTTAGAAGATGTAAAAGTGAAAAAGTAGATAATAATGGAGACGGGCACGGAAACGTCTGCTAAATTACTGCCGATCGCAATTCCAGAGGCAAACTTGAACAGTTGTAAGTCTGAGATTTAAATAAAGTGTATTTATTATTAGATGTCTCGTGGTGGACTAAAAGGTCGAAGGATGAGTTTAGCGATTTTCGGAATGCTTGTAGTAGATCCCAACCCCTTAAGTAACGCCTTGTTTCTTCTAAGTGGGGCATATAGCTTAATTCCCCGTATTTCTATTTTAAGCACAATGCACGCAATTGTTTTTACTTCTATTTCTTTGCAAAGGCGTGCGAGCGAAAGTGGAGCAGTTTGCACTTTTTAGGTCTTCCAGCTCCTTTCTTATTATAGTAATAGTTAAGCTTATCTCGGTGACCTTTTGGCGATTATGACGTTATCTAGGGCCCTAGCGCATCCCCAGTACAGTACCTTGGGAGTCGGGACACTTTGCCAATGCCAAGGCCATCCCGTGAAAACACGACGAGGTGCTTCTATATTATTTGCGTCCCGCAGCCCAGAAATGGTTTTGACCTGCAGGGATACTTTCGGGTGCTATCTGCTGATACGGCAGCAAATCGAAGTCAAGGTTTGTGGGTGAAATTCCGGTACATGGACGCGTCTTCCTGGAGATCAAGGAGGCGCCGCGGTCGGGGAGCCGCTCTCTGCCCACGACGTCCTTTCCATGGTGCGGAACTCCCGCAAGATAGAGAGAGCAATTGCTCAATCGAAGAATACATCGTCTCCAAAGTCAAATGTAAGTTCTCTGGAATGATCAAGGACATCCAGTCAGTGGGCATCTGACGAGTCCACAGGTGGTGGCCATCCCGCTCCAGAGTCTTACGGACCGGGTGCAATCAGACACCCTCCGCATCTGACACCAACTGAACGTGCGCGTTTTATACGCGGCTATTATCAAGTATGGGGGCCGATGAAGCTCGAACCCAGCGGCTGGTCATCGAGACTTGCTAGTGTAAAACTCAAGGATCTCTTCCGACTCCACGAGATGACGAAACTGAACCAGAGCTTCGAAGGGGAAGAACTCCCAAAGTCTGAAGCCTCCCGCGCTAGATATCGGCATCGCTCGAAGAAGCGCGCAGCTTCAGAGAAGGCTGTTTGGAAGGACATCGAGCAGACTTGCCAGCGGATTTCGGGTCCGCAGTCCGAGCCGGCTTTCACTTGGGTCGGTATGGGCAAAGACATTGGGGGATATATGGATTTTGTTGTTATATGGGATCACCGGGAAAGTGACTTGGAGTTGGAGGGTATGTTATGCAGCCCACAAATTAAAGGCAGAATTCTTAAGAGAGGGTCAAGAACTTAGAAGGAGTCTTTCGCGGACGACGCTTCAGATGGGGAATTTGATATGTGATACGTCCAGGATTCCAGTCATTATAAGATGCCGCATTTGACGCTTTGCATTCAAATCAACAATTCCATATTCTCAACTATCACTACCTTGGGGGGATCCATGTTTCGCTGAGTCAGCATTGCTCACTTTTCAACCAACAACACCCCAACTTGCAATCTTATAATCAGCTTGGAAATACTTCTCATAATTCGTCAGCATAAACATGAAACTCCTTACGCCCAGCTATACTAGATAACAACATCACCAATCCAGAATCCTTCACCCCCAGAACGACGAAGCGTCAGCAACACGTCTCTAACTCAGCACGACACGTCACATGCCTTTAAACTCTACATTTCTCTCTCACTCCCCATCAAACCCCATCTCCATCTCCATCTCCATCCACCTCAAGCCCAAGCTCATCTCAACCCCCTAAAACCCATCCCACACCCTAACACCCCTCAAACCACACAACCAAAAAATGCCCGAAAACGCGCATCCGGCAACAGAACAGCCCCAACCACAAAAACCCCAAGAATACGCCTTTACGGAAATCAAAACGTTCCACGTGCCCGTAGAAAAAACCCTAGAGGAAGAAAATAGCACCGAGGGGCGGATCTGGGCGAGTACCATTCGTACGTATCTAGAGAATGAGGGCACGGGGTTGGTGTGGTGGGGTCGGTTGGTCGATGTGACGAGTGTGGTGAAGCTGGTAATTGGTATGTATATATACCTACATATCACCCACGCCCTCTTTTCATTCAGGCATAGCAAGCAATTGTTAATTAAATTAATTAACCAACACTAACGCACGCGCGCGCGCACTCAAGATTGGAAAACCAGAGACCACCACACCCAATTCTCACAATCCGCGCATTTCCAAGCCCTCCAGACATCATGGACAGCTCTGACGGACTCACCTATCGAGAGCGCCTCTTACGCGTTCCCGAACTGGGAAAACACGCGGCGTAACGCATTTACGAGATCTTCGTACGGAGCTATCGTCTCTTGCATCCTGACGTTCTCCTTCCCTCCACCCCCGTCCTTCTCACCTACCCAAGCCAACCTTTCGAAATGGCAGAGCGCGTGGGATCAGTTCTCGCACCTGGCGTTGGGGAGTGAAGGGGGGGTTGTGTCGAGCGGGACGTGTGGAGGTTGGTCGTTGGACCAGAGGAGCTTTTGTGGGGTTGTTAAGTATGTTGATGTTGAGCGTATGAGGGGGTTTCTGGGGGAGGCGGATGGGGAGCTGGGGTTTGAGGGGGGTTGGGGGTTATGAGGAAGATGAGTGAGGGGATGCGTGTGGAGTTTGCGGGGATGTGGTGTTTGGAGGATGGGTGGCTTGGGAGCGTGACGAAGGGGAAAAAAGACAATCCGGGGTTGCAGAAGATGTTGGGGAGGTTTAGGAAACGGGTGAGTGGAGGGGTAGGTGAGAAAGGATGAAAGAAGGGTATGGATGGGGCTCGGAGTCGTTGGGGTTCGACGTGAATGGCAAAATTTTCCAAAGAGAAGCTTATTAACGAGCCCCCCATGATACCCAATCTTCGGTATTTTGTAACAGAATGTGGTCGTTCCGCGTTCACTTGTCGGTATCTCAGTCCACCACTTGTGTCATCGTGACAGCATACAACCGCCACACCACTACCAAAACACACCAGGACCACAAAATGACGGATAAGTACGGAGGTACAACACTTTTTCAAATAACCTTATTTTCCTAGTCTCACTCGAGACTTTTGTTGCACGTCGCACATCTGACGTAGTCGGCCTCCAATCTCAACCTGCAGGCAATGCACTGGGGCATACCCGCAATATGGCCGGTTTGAAACAACATGAAACACACCCACCTCTGCAACACACGCAGCACAAAAGCCGAAATCGAATAGATAGAAAGCGTCTCTTGGATTTCCAGTCGCATGTGCGATATTTGTTGAGGTATATAAAGTATCATGGCATAAGGTATCACATCGTCTCTTCGTTCCATCGATCTTCCCCCCGCTCCATCGCTCGTACGCTCGCTCAAATTGTAACTGCACCATTTCCCAACGAATTGGAATGCCCATCAATGGCACGCCCCGTCCTTTGTCGCGCTTGTGATATTTCCGAATAGCAGGAAACCGATAAAGGCGCCGACGGCGACGGAGAGCATTACCCAGCCATTGTAGGTCATAAACAATAACCTGCATCACCTCCATCAGCGACGCATCCTACAGCGAGAAACCAAAAGGGTGGGGGACTTACATGAGCATGAAAGCATAAAAGTTCTGTATGGCATATAGCGCCGCCTTGATAATATGTGCCCTCTGGCTTACTTCAACCTGGTTGCGTCCTGACCAAACCAAAGGAGTTCTCTCAGCAACAGATTCATCTCCACGGCGTTAATTCTCAGCATTCATGACATTGCAAATAAATGACCAAGAACGTAAACGCGTTCTAAAAGGCAGGGGGCGCTTACTCGGTGTCTCCTCCGCCCTCTGTGCAGCAAACGCCTCATATCTTCTGCTCAGTGATCGGAGGAACTCGTAGGCGGCGGTTAGGGCGACGACGGCGAGGAGGGAGAATACGAGGCCCGGTGTGGTTTGGACGTGCCACCAGCGGAAGATGAGGCAGAGGTTGTTGGTGTCCCAGGTGAAGAGCATCTGTGCCAGCCATCCGTCAGCTTGCGGATCGAGGGCCGCAGAGGGCATGGGAACCTACGTTCATGCTGCACATTGCTGGCATGGCGTGTCCGCCGTGGTCCATCCCGCCATGGTCCATTCCGCTGTGATCCATGTGCGAGTGGTCCATCTTTGGTGAAGATGCTTGAGGTTAGGTCGAAGAGCTTCGAGTGTTGGGTTTCGAGAATGAATTGAAGTTGAGGGCTTATCTCTGAAGTATAACAAGAAAATGCTATGAGTGTATTAATATGGGAGGAAATCTTCGTCGGACTCGGGAGTTGCAGCTTGAAAGTGCGCGCGTCGTCTTATCCTTCTCAAATGAGCTCAAACACAGCTGTGACAGCAATCGCGGGGAGATCCGCCTAGCAGCACGCCATTGGCTAGCGGCTGTCAGACACCCCTTATCTACCTACCACGTGAGTTAAACTCGGGAGTTGGTATTTTTAGACTTTTATGTTAGTAACTGTCAAGGCAAACCATCGAATTCTAGTATTGTTATTAAGTATTTAAGTTACTTGTGAGAGCTAAGGTAGAATGGTGATATTTGGGGGCTGGTGGGGGGCTATAGAATTAGCGAGTACCCTTCCAGGTATGGGACTGGTGGGACAAATTCTTAATTTTTACTCTAAAGCCACATTTGGTGCAATTGTTTTGGTTGAAGAGCCATCCAGATATCACAATCACAATTGGGACTTAGGACAGCCTGTCATAAATGAGTTTCGTTTTCCAATGCATACCTAGGTAGGTTACAGTGCAAGCGCAGGTGGCATGATCACGCCCCCTGCTATATCCCAGCACATGTTGTATAAACAGACTTCGAAATCCCATACTCCGCCGCTCAAAATCTGATTTTCATACGTAGCATCGCGCCAGGTAAAAAGAAGTCTGACGAAGTTCGACAAAGCATGTTGATAAAATGCTTAGCCAACACAACCCCTGAACCGGTTGGCAATGTCGGACACGTAACTGCTAGTTTGTCCATTCTCTAAAGGCTTACCAAAGGTATAGGAATTGGGCCCAGAGTTGTACAATCTAGCAGCGATGTAATATTGCTGTGCAGAACCTTCTTTGGCCCCCATCTCCTTGGCTTTCGCCAAACACTGCACCAGACCATCACCACCACCATGCTGGTCAGCGGTCCCGCCAGCACCGTCCATAATCATCCCAGCAATCATAGCATCTGGACAGGCCTCCTGGAGACTGTAACAGGCGTGTTTGCCGTTGTGGGATTGCATCAGTCCTGGGTTTCTGATGCCATCAGGGGAATGCGTGTCGACGGTGCGGACACAGCCTTCAGACTCCTGCATCATAACCGCGAAAATGAATCGTGCATCAAGGCCGTTATTTTCGGAAGCTGACTTGATAATAGCAGCTTTGATGGCCGCTTTCTCGGTATCGCTGGTGGGCATGGTTGCGACCCCGTTGATGTCGGAGCAGTATTTGCCCATGATGTCGTAGTTCTTGGACCAGAGTTCACCGATTGATAACCATTCATCCCTAGTGGGCCACCCACGGTCGCCATCTCCTGTATAAGTCTTTTTTTCGCAACTTGCACCGGAACCACCGCCGGTTGGAGCCGCCCATAAATTTGCCGAGGAGGTTGTCGAGGAGGTTGTTGTGGAAGAGCTTGTTGTGGAGGAGCTTGTTGTGGAGGAGCTTGTTGTGGAGGAGCTTGCTGTCGACGAGCTTGTTGGGGAGGAGCTTGTTGTCGAGGAGGTTGTTGCCGTGGACTTGGAGGATTCCGACGTTACTAGTATTTCCGTGGATAGTGAGGAAAAACTTGATGGACGAAATACAAGGAAACTTGATGTGTTCGAACTCTTGGCTGAGATGGGAGCTGCTCTCCTAGTTATAAACATGTCTGTAGTATTAGGGCCTATGTCTAGGAAAGAAAACATAGCCCTACTTATGTTAGCACTTGATGTGGCTAAATATAAGGTTGGGGAGGACATCAACACCAAAGAAGAGATGGAAGCCGTGTAACAGCAAAAAGTTTATCATACCTAGGAGGAGGTTTCAATGTTATATTCAGAGAACTGATCGTCAATGATGGCGATTGATGACCGTCTAGGCCTGCTGTATGAGCCGGAGCAGCGGATTTGGGGGCGAATTTAATCGCAATGAAGACTCCAAGTGCCAATCCACCAGTAACTACCACCCCAACCATAGCCCCAAATGCAATGATATATATACGTCGACGCATTCTTGCGGCGGTATCAAAGGGCCTGAAAGGATTGGAAAGTTGTGATCGTTGGCGGCTTGAGGTGTTGTGGATGTGCTGACATTTTCGAGAAGATGTTGCAGATTCCGTGTCAGATTCCGAGGGTGTAGATTATTCAAAATCTTTCAGTGCGCGAGAAATTGCCGAGAATAACTAATATAAAAGGGTTGAGACCCAATTCAGCAAGTGAGACTATAGTCCAGTCTTTGAGTAGGCGGTTCCTTTAGTTGCCGTCTTCAACCAAGGAATACATATTGAGCTTGCGCGTATATGGAATACAACTTGACAACGAAGCAGTGTAACGAAGACGAGACTTTTATCATATCATACAACTGTAGTAGATATCATTTAGAGTGGCAAGCTGCTGGATACCTATGGATCCATCGCGAGATCATTTCTGAAGACTGAATCACATGGACTCTCAGCAATCTGCGACCGCGACCTGACTGTATCTTGGTCCACAACAAAACTTTCACTCGGACAGTTTGCAAGCAAACCGAGAGCAATTATAGCTCAAGCATTAGTATCTGTGTCCAGACCGGAAAGACCAGAGCAGAAACACCCACCTGGCCAGAATTGAGGAGCCATCTCTGTCCGCGTCAAATCTTCCGAAACAAAGTGACTGACGTCAGAGCCGGACAACAGAAAACAATTCTAACATCGTAATCTGATCTCTAACGGAATTGCTTTCTGCTTTTCGAGATTCATACTAGCTTCCGCGCAACTCAGGCATTTTGAGGTCCTGGCCTGGAGCTTTACCCCTGCCAAGGCTCGCTAAAGATAGAGAGCTGGAGGAGTGCCATGAACAACAGCATACGGTATGAGTTTGGAACCAGATGTGTGGTGTGTGTGTGTGTGTGTGTGTGTGTGTGTGACTACGGAGCATTCGCGTGCATCAGGGGATTGGAAGAATGAATGGCCGCCTGTGCAGAGGGTGATTACGGAGTATTTGATTGAAATTGTGAGGATCGTCACTGTCGCACTGACAACGCTTTATTAGGGCCCACCCCACCAAGGCCACCAGGCCAGGGTTAGGGCAGCTTAGTCAGCGACAAGCTTTTGCGTCCTTGTACCTCCGTACAAGTACACGCACTGCTAGAGGAAGGAACACCAGGACGTAACACTTCTCTCCTTGATATCGGACTTACCTACCTTATCTTATGCCTCGGGCTCCAACTATGCATCTTCGGCACCAATTTACGGCGGCTTATTAGATGCCGCTTAGACACTGCGCAACCACCAGTGACATCTCCACCCACGTGCAGGATGGCTGAGCTCGAGAACAACATTGGGTTATGGGGAGGGATGGCCTTACTAATTAGCTCAATCACCGGACCTGGATTGACCACCAGTAAGCTGCGTGAAGAAGATAGTCCAACTACTTGAACAACATATACTGATTGTCTTCAAGTTCCACTGCTATTCCAACAGGCAGGATGGGTGACGTTTGTGAAACCTACCAAGTTTCAATGGAACAGCTGACAGCTAAACATGAGATACAGCCCTACCATTGCGTTCGTTGTATTTAGCGTCGTGTCGGGGTTGGCTTCCTTCTTCCTGATTGAAACCATGTCCACGATCCGCGGCAATGAATCATTCCAGGCAAAAGTCGAATTCAGCACGGTTGCACATCTGTACCTAGGAAGAAAAGCACACATCGGTATGCAGGTCATGTTATTCTTAGCATTGCAGAGTGTCAATATTTCTAGCATCATAATATCGAACCAGGTAATTCAGGGCCATGTCCAGCGGGTGACACGATCCGAATTGTTAACACCAAACTACAGACTATGGATTCTCTCCTCATCCGTCTCTTCCACAAGACTTGCGCCGTCAGTTTTACCAAGGGCTGGATTTGTAGTTTGTAGTCGAATATTCCTGCTGCTTTCAAATATTGACTAACGGTGACTTTAGCGACCGAAGTTAATTCCTCCGGTTCTCCTTTTGATACGTTTATACTATTCTCCTTTGGGTATCTTGTAAGTGATCTCAGAATGTGAGGCATGAAGACCCACGTGCTGAGTGAACAGATTTCCGCAGCTATGGTTCTCCCCCTCTCGGTGATGAGTCTGGTGCAAAACATCAAGTTTCAGATCGCTTCCGTGGGAACACTGTTCTTTGTTATCATAGTCTGGATATATATTTTCGCCCAGCACGGGCTAGAACAAACAGTCCCACCAGTCGGGAACGATCAGAGCACTCTTATAGGATTTGTGCTTGGGAATTTCGCGTTTGTGAGTCTGCACCCCAATACCATTGCATGCTTTGCTAAATACCACCGTTCATCAGATCACTACGATTCCTTCATTCATCAACGAGCTATCACGGACAGTCTCGATCCACCAAACTATCATCTACCCCATAATTGTCTGCGTAATTTTATACATTGTTATTGGCTTGACCGGGGCCGCGAGTTTCGCAATCGACAACTCATCTACTCTCCTCGCCACTTTGAGCGCCTCAAATGAGAGCAGAGTACTAACCACAATTACCGACATTCTGTTTCCAGTTGCGGTTTTGGTGACATCGGTACCAGTATTTAGCATTGTAATACGATACAATCTGGTTCGAGGCAATCTTTGCTCCAATCGTAAGAATAAGTCCCCCTCCGCTATCATGGAAGCTAACCGTCCACAGGTTACGCAATATTATGGGCCAGTGTGCTGCCGTGGATCATTATTATCCCACTCCAGACGAAGGGTTACCTGGTTTTAATTATGAACTGGGCATCTTTGATCTTTGGCTCTGCCACCAATTTCATTATACCACTTGTGCTCTTTATCTCGTCAAAGATTTACTCCGCAAGCACAGCAGATGCTACAGGTGAGTGGATGATATGGTATGGTAGTCAGAAAAGACCACTGACTCCGCATCTAGGAGGCGATGTATTCATTCTCCATCGAGAGGATTCCTCAGCCTCAACACACTCACCTCGACGGTCCCTTCGAGCTGCAAGTTCTCGAGCAGTCCCCGAACTTGTGACGTATCCACCGGTGGAAAACACCGAATTCCCAGCGTACGAAATGGCCACAGCCCCTATCGTTACCTTGAACGAACCTTCAGATTCGCGGCGTAGTAGCGCCTCGACGTACGAGCCTTCCTATCTCAAGAAACCCGAGGTTCTGGAAACTGGGGAAGTAGAGCTGGAAGACTTGGGGGCAGGCAGCTCATCAACGCCCCTTCGGGTGGTCTACTCTCCAACCGTCTCGAGAAGACCTACAGTTGGCTCATCCCGTAGCCCACGGCCCTCGTTTTCGGATCTGGCCGTGCCCGAGAACGACCACGAACGGGAGAGGGAGAAAGCGCCTCCACCAACAACAGCAGTCTCTCTAGAGGTAGATGTAGGCCAAGCAAACCAAACCATGAGAAGGAGGGCTTCGACTTCAGCCACTGCTAATACGGGCAGTCAACATTTGAGCACCCCTGCCTGGCTTCTCCCCTCACCCAGAAATTCCAACCACCACAGTCGGAGAAATAGTCGCAACAGTGCATCCCTAGAGGCGAACTTTGCCGAGCCACCGCCCACTCGGAGAAGTAGTAGCAACAGTGTATCCCTAGAGGCCAACTACTCTGAGCTACCGCCCACACTTACTCATTTTGTAGCTCTACCGAACAGGCGATGGTTGAAGTCAACAGTGATTGCCAAGATCTGTCTGGTGATTGTGAGTTGCTGTGTGGTTGGCAATATAGTATATTCGTAAGTTACCGTTTACTATACGCTTTATAAATTGAAGACTAACGAACAATGCCTCAGTGCCGTTGAGGCAGCTACGGGAAACGATCTACTAAAATAATAAAGCATTACTCCACCCACCCCTTTTTCGTATGCATACCACGTGATATCTATCCATGGATCCTTTGCAAGCTTTGTTGGAATATGAGGCTGTAATTATGTCTACTGTATCATAGAAGGTGAGTATCAACTACGGCACGCTAGAAACCAAGATGCTCCAGTGCTGACTGCCGACTAATCCAATCCAAAGTCCATCTAATTTGCATCACATCACATCACATCACATCACATCACATCACATCACATCACATCACATCACATCACAGCACTTCCCAATTCCTGCCCCGAAAGTTGATGCATGTATCATCTCACCACCACCATCAATACAATACAAACAATCTACAAAATTTCCCAAAATCATCATATCTCATCTCATCTCTAGCTTACCTTACCTTACCTCACTTCCTTCACCCTCCACCCACTCACCCACTCACTCACTCAACGAGAATCCCAAAAGAAAAAGAATACCTTTCAACTCCCCTTCCTTTCCTTTCCTTTCCCCACAAATAATAGCGTTAATATAGCAAGTAAGTAAGCAATACACCATACATTGAAAGAAAGCCATATCCTCACTCTTCATCTTCACTCTACTAACATCCAACATCACCATCACCATCCACCATCCAACATCCACCATCAAAGCATCGTTGCCACTGACAACGAAAAACAGGAATCATCAGGATCCTCGTATGTAGAGCTTGACATATATATGCATGTCCTACTCTACTCTCTCTGGACATGATTTGCGCACAGCGGCATGTACTGTATTCGTTGCGGGGATCCGTGAAGGTAATGCGAGGGTGGGTGTTCGTAATGTAGTTCATGGTTGAAATAAATGTACATTTCTGAAATTCTGGTCCGCTGGAGGAATCCCGTTATTAGGCTACATCTGTGACTTATCAGGTAGTAAGTAATATGAAAGGAACATCTTAATCTTGACCAGAACTTTTCATACCCACCCCAACACAAGCAATCATAACGCAGACAAAAATACGGATACAGGTGCATCTTATCTTCATCCATTTAATCATATCTACTCGTCTGCGTTCGCCACCCATTCATTCCCACCATCATACAGAAAGCGCAGTCCTCATTCCCATCTGGATGATCCATCTTACATACATTCCTAAACGCATGCAAGCCGGAAAAACAATACAGTACAAACATCACTCTTCGCACTCAAATATACCACGCTGCGCTCCTACAACACCCGCAGCAAACACCCGCAGCAAAACATACAACGAATCCGGGGTATAACCTCCTCTGCTGTTGAAAAAAGACGCGAAAAAATCGCAAGCTCGTATGTATAATGTACAAAATATGGTATGGTATGATATGTAGAGGTGGTGATGTATGAAACAAGAGTAAGGGTGTGAGGGTTCATTAGGTATTACAATATTCGATGGTATCGTTACGAGCCAGGCACCTGTCCAAAGCCGTTATCTGAGCACCGGCGGAGCGGATTTGAGGTTGTAATTCGTGTGTATCGTGACCACGGCTTTTACTCAAAAAATGATTCATCTTCTACGAGACCTAATTTATCTGTTTAGCAAGGCTGGTCAATTACCTTGATGGATAGGGGTAACTTACGTCCGTTTTGATTCATGTTGTTATTGCTAGGCTTTCGTTGCCCGAGCACGTTTCCCATTCCAAACATACTGCTCTCTCTTCGCTTGGTCTTGGTTCCCTGAGAAGACTGCGCACTTTGCGTTTGGTATTGCCTGTGAGCTTCCATGCCGCCGCCAAATTGATCATACGCTGGACCTGCTAAAGTTGGGGGGGCATTTCTGCCATACTCCGGCCCGGCCATAGTTGGAAAGCTGCCAATTTGTTGCAGTTGTGGCTCATATGATGGCTGGAGTGGTGTAAACCCAGTGTCATATCCAGACTGCTGCTGTTGTGATGTGTACTGCTTTGAGTTTGAGGAAGGAAACGATGGCGGAGCTTGTTGAGGTCGTGGGAAAGACTGCTGATCGTAGGATGGCGTTGGAAGATCTTGGAACTTCTGTCGACGAGGAGAGCGAATGTCTTCGGGTGTCAAAGGCGGAGCAGATACAGTGACTTCGACAGGGGATCCGGCGTGATTGGAAGGGTCCTCGCCGAAAATGCCTTCGTACTGCTGCAGGAAAAGTGCAAAAACAGGAGCGGGTATATTGAGTGTTGGAGAGAAAACAATGCCGACATTACGAACCGTCATCTTGTTGGTATCGGAATGATTGATAATGTTGATGAGGAAACCGGACAAATAGCGCAGAAGTGCATTATTTGCGCGTGGCAATCTGTATACGAGGCCATTTAAAGCGCTGATCTTCTCATTGACATCGTACAACTCTGTGACCGCTAAGAATTCCAGATGAAGTTCTCTAGTCAAAATTGTTGTCGGCAGCTCTCTGAGGTATAGCTTCAACAGTGAAGCAACTGCGTGGATGTCGTAGTACTGATCGTCCGTGATTAGGTTGAGATCGCCTTCCGTGTTGAAGCGCTCGCGGAGCTGCCTGATGACCACATTTGAGCCGCTCAATCTGAAAATACCCTCCTCACCAGCAGCATTCTTTGCGTCTAGATACTCGATACATCGATATACTACAGCTGGTAATTCAATACTGACGTCAGCCGGATGGTTGTACCTCACGGCCTCTCCTAGAGGCGAACCGAACACAGGTCGGATAGGTCCATGCTGTTCAAAAGCCATTTGTGATAGGTTGGTTGGCGAATCACCGTTCGCTTCTTGCGAGTCAGTGGAGACTCGAGGCTTTGATCCAAATCCGAAAAAGCTTCTCTTCTTTTGCTTTTTATCATCTGCGGCGGAAGGCGCCAACATGTTCTGCATGTTTCCCCAAAGTCCCGCATCTTGGATCACTTGGGCATTCTTTGGAGCAGAAATGCTCTTCGACTGTGGCACTTGAGACATCGGATCTCGTTCATGACCATGGGTTGGTGGAGAAGGTGTGTGCGTATTCTTTGACTTTACCCCATGTGGAATGCTACCTTGCTTTGTGTTTTCATAGCTGATCCCACGCAATGTGTCATCATTAAGCTCAGGTAGAGTCTGGCTCCTGTCTGGTGCGTATGTCTTCTTTTTCGACTTCTTACCACTTATGTGGTTTGACCCCCCGGAACTGGTTCGAGCGTGATCATGGGGTGGACGCTCCTCGTCTTCCGAGTCCTTGTAGTCGACGTACTGGAGCAGAGCCTCAACCCACTGGTCTCGCTCTAAATCGCTTTCGGCGCACAGAACGTGTCTTACAAGACTGGATGAGTCTTTTCTCTTAGGTTCAAGAATCAAGAACGCGTGTCGATACTCATTATCCACATCGTCAAGGTCACCATGTGACGGTGAGTGATTATCCGACTGTTGCTGCTGCTTGCCAATCTGGGCATTCTGGAGTTTGATCGTCCCAAGATGAGGTCCACCTGGGGACTCATAGTATTTGAAAACTGGGCTGTCCAGGACAAAAAATCGAGCTTTCCATCCACCAAAGTTCTTGCCCCTCTTGGTCAGGTACCCATTCTTCAAAGGTCTACCACCCGGGCCCGTCTTAACAGGGCTTTCAGTGGCCGAGTCAGGGGTGGTATCCTCCGAGTGGGTTGACACGGTATTAGTTGACAGATACATACATATTTGCAGTGCTGACTCGGTGTCCATTGGCGTGTTCAAAATATCGTCACAATATTTGTCCAGCGCAGCTCGTCTTGCATCGACCTTGGCAGGAGAATGGCCACTGAACAGCGACCTCTCCGGGGGTTGTACGGTGAATGCGGAAGACTGTTTCAAAGACTGGTCTAGTCGGCCAAGCGATGCTGAATCTTTCTCTACCCTCCAAAGCTCCTGGCCATCGGACCTTGAAAAAATTGCGAGAGTGAAAACGGGATCTTCTTCGAAGTTCTTAGGAAACATCAGACTGGATCTGGATGGTTTTAATCGAGAAGAGGCAACCTTGACATCTATAGATGGAAGGGCATTAGGTGGCAGTAGCAATTCAGGGTATTCCTCGGTAACCAGTCCCCGGAATATAGAATTCGAGGAATTCGTATTGATCTCCTCATTTGGATTCCCATCAGAAGCTGCTTCCTTTTTGGCGATCATCAGAGGCTTTGGAGACACGAGCTGCAGCGGCTCACCCTTTGGATGCCCAGGTGATGTTATTGAAATTGGTGTGTTGGGTGGCAACGGGATCGGCTGTCGGGGAGCTCTTGGGGAAAGGGGAACAGCACCAGGAAATGCACCCATGCCACGCGGAGACAATGGAGGCGAAGCCATTGATGAGTGGTTTGAAGGGTTCCGAGGCAATGGTGAACTCATACCTCTATCCACAGGCCTAGGGCTTAGAGGAAGTCCTGGACTCATCAAAGGTGGCGATGTGACGCCAGATACTTCACTGAGCATCCCAGCTAGAGAACCAGTATTAGATTCCGAGGGAGACAAGTGCCGCGATCGTGCGTCAGGTGGGGAAATCGGTACAGTTTGCCGGGGACTTATGGGCATAGGGTCTGCTGAGACTAGAAGTGCGCCATCTTTGGGAGTCACTGGCTTAGATTTAGTCGCAGTTTTCACGCTGCCTTGAGCACTCTTTTTCGAAAGGCTCCGAATTTCGGCTTCTTTCATGGCAGCGATTTCACGTTCTCTATCATCTTCTTCCCTTGTTTTCCGTCGACCGCGTTCAGGGAATGCAGGTATGTCATTCACCTCCAAAATATCATCATAGTCTGAATCTGAATCATCGCCGGCACCAGAAGCCTGGCGGAGGTGGGAACTCGGATTATTCTGTTTTCCTAGATTAAGAGGTGCAGGAGGTGCTTTTCGGGGTGGAGCAGGGAACATCCGTAGGCCCTCATCAGGATTGGGAGAAGGCTCAATAAGGGCTAGGGATGGAGTTTGACTCGATATTGGAGCTCTTGGGGGTGGGGCATTAGGTGGGGGGCCTTTCGGTGGATTTGATGGGAGGCTCCTCGACGGTGGAAGGGAAGCATTGTATGGCACCTCGCGTGCGATCTCAGTTTGCTTTCTTTGTTGTTGACCTGCTTCAAATCCTGCCGTGGGTGCGTCAGGGTTATATTGCTGGAAGGCGTGCTGTGTTGGTGATGGCATTCTATGCTCGGCTTCGACCATATTGGACAGCGTGGGCAATTGTACCTGGCTCTGGGCTTTAGGTGGAGTGATAGGATATGGCGCCAGGGCAACGTCTATGGGCGAGTGCTGGGGATCCTCTTGCTCGTGTGTATCCCTCAAACCTGCAGAAACAAGAGTCTCGACACGGCTGGTTTTCGACGCCTTCACAGCCCTTGGAGGATCTGATGTTGTAGATCCTGTATCAGATGAAATTCCATGATTTGAATCGACCGGCGAAGGATTTGAAATCTGGCCAAGACTATCTTTTAGTTTCTTCCGATATCGTTCTTTATCCTTCAAGGCTCGTTCAAGGTCCTTATTCAGCCCCAGAATCATAGCCCGTTGCTTGTCTACCAAACGCCATAATTGTGTATTCTGTGCCGTTTGAGATTGCTTCTCCTTCAGGAGATATTGTATTACAGCTTCTGGAGACCCTGCTGCGTGTATCAGGTGTGCAATATCCGGAGAGCCTGCCCCGTTTTGATCCTGGGAGCCTTTATGTGAATGTCCACCAGATAATGATGATATCGCAGAGTCTATTGAAGACGTGCGGGGAGGAGCCCTAGCCATATCGATACGGTGTTGAGGAGCCGTAGCGGCCATTGGCGGTCGCGTGCTCGACGGGGAGCCACCTGGGGGATTGGGGATCAGGACAGGATCAGATACGCTTCGTGAGGGAGCATTCGAATTGTGCAGAGGGCGGCCGTAACTAGAATTGACTATGAGCATGTTGAGCAGAAAGTTTCCCAATTGTTAAATTACCTAGAAATGCCTTCGTCAAACGATTCTCTGTCTGGTGATGATTCTCCCTCGGATCTGTAAAAGCTCTTTTCAGAGGCCAAAAGGTCATCCAGACGCTCCTTTGGCGATCGAGGTTGTTGCGGATAGTCGTTCGATGAGACAGACTGATCGCCGCCAGTTCTGATAAAGGTGGTTCTAGTCGGAGTAGCACTAGTAGGTGGAGATATAGCAGTCGTGCTTGTTTGTAAGGGACTGGGAGCAGCCTTGCGGGACCTGTAAGAACAATCGCGTAAGCTCACGTTACAACAAACAGAATCGAACCCAGAACAGGAATGGGTGTGAACGTTTGGCGTACCTCTTCCCCGACTCTGACGCAGGCGACGAATTATTAGAAGGGAACTGGACTTGGGACCGCCCTATGGTGGGGCTGTCCTGAGAAACAAACTGCTGCTGCTGCTGGACATCTTGGGAGAGATGATGCGACATTGCCCGCGGGCTGAGACTACACTTCTGCTATGTATGCAGGCAAGGAGGACAGGCTCGCGCACCAATTGGTTGGCATCCGGGCAGGCAGGCTCCGGGCTCGCCAGGGAGAGCAAGGTGGAGTGCTGTAAGAGACGCGCTGTGGGAGACAAAGGTGGATGCAGATGTGGTGGCGCTTGAGGGTAAATCTGCTGCTGTGGTGCTGGGCGTTTCTTGCTGGGTTTGGGGGTGAAGGTTTCGAAGTTGCTTGGGTACTCCTGATTAACGTCGCACATTCGCGGAGGGGCTGTTCAGGCGAAGATCTCGAACACGGATCGAGCGCTGCAGCAATACAGTACAGTAGAGACAAGCAAGGAACGGGGGTCGGTGGGAGGACGAAGTAGGGAGGTGATTCCTTTCTTGGGTATCGTGATATGCTGGACCTGGGGTGGTGGTGGCCGTTGACTGTACTTACCGGATTAAGGTATGCAAGGCAAGGCAAGGTAGTATGCTTGGGGTCGGGTATGTAAATTGAAATACAGTACAGAGAATTAAAAGGTATTACACCTCACGTCAGCCATAACCCGTGCTCTGTATAGCATATCCAGTCAGTGATTGAACGCAGGCCAAGGTCGATGGAGGTAAGGGTAGGTAAGGGTAGGGTGGAGGTAGGAAATTATTTTTTGCGTTGTGGCCCGTGGCAGCGATTATCAGGATCTGGGGAGATTACTCGAGCAGCATGGCGGCGATAGTCTCAAAGAGGGGGTGAACTGGGGCAACCGCAAAATCTTTAGCAAGGCTGTCCAATCAGCACCCAAGCCTCGATTTTTCTACCTAAAATACTCGAGCAGGTAAATATACTGTACCCAATTCTGAAGTTTGCCTTTCTTTTGATGTTTTGATTCTTTTGTACAGTAGGAGTCAAGAGGCGCTACGGAGTAGATGTCCCATCCACTTTGTTTTGATACAGCAGAACACCAAGTACTGGAGTTTTCCGTGCCCACGTGTAATCCTCGTGTCTTTGTCTAATCCTTTTAGCAATCTCCAGCCGTCAGAACTAAAGGTAATCTAAAATATAGAGGCTGCTGTCGTTGAGGGGTAGACTAGGCCTAGGTAAATTACCTTATTAGTTGGATTGGTGGTAGCAGACGCCACATTATTGCACTCTGATATACTAAAGTATCATTCTAGCGATGCACAGCGGGATATCTAGAAAAACATATGCTACTTTAAAGACACCAATGTCCTTCCAGCTGTCGTACCCACAGTACTCGAACTGAAATAGGCTCACTGCAGCAAGTGTATGGCTATCTGCATACTGCAGGAGAGCGAAGGCATTCGACACTTATTAATACCTCTGCAGGTACTGTTGGCATGTCATGGGATGTTAGCCACCAGGGAAGGGGAAATATCTCGACGTATAAACCCAAATGACAGTCAATGTATAGGAACACACAGGCCGGCATTGGTATCAAGTTCAAGGACTGATTGTTCCTTCAACCACCTGATGCTTCAAGCCTACCTAGGTACCTACATATGATTTTGAGCCCCTCGACCTCCTGCATAATTAAGCTTTGGCCAAAATATGGGGTAATACAGTAGTGAGTTTGACAAGAGAAAATAATAGGAAACGGTGAAACATGTTTTCAAGTATAAATATATACAAAGCGAATAGGTGTCTCGGATATGCTACTTCACTTCGAGGAACAAGGACAGCCATGGACGCCATGCATCTGATATGGGGAATGAACTTTTCTTTCAATGCGGGCAGGATCTTCCAAGTCCTGTCCTCCAAAAATATCAACGTTACAGTACCGTATATACTTGTACTTGGCAGAGCGCTTGTGGAAACATCCTCGAAACAAGCCACTACGCTCGTGCTCGTGCTCGTGACCAGTTCGCACGGAGCCGAAGTACCTCTTTTGGCTGCATTTGATCTCAACTTTTATAAAAGTTTGATATTGAAGTTACAGAAGTACAACAAACGCTGGCATTGTTTATGCCCGGCTTTCTCTTTCAAAGGAAAGAGAAATTTTAATTGCGTGGCGGCCACACTCCCTAACTAGCTAGCCGCTTCCCAGCTGCCGTTCCGCACATGGATCTCCACAACGTCCACATCAACATCGCACATGGCACAACGGACCACACGCATCTTCACAGCAGGCGCTGTGGTGGAGTCTGGAGATGCTTCAAGAATAGCGGTGTGCTGTGCACTATGCAGGGCCTCCTGTCAATTCGGAGATGCTTGCCGCACCGCAGTGTGGAATCATTACCCCTGAAACCCCACAGATGCTCATTGGAGATGCTGCTCCAACCCCTGGGTCGACAAGCGAGTTGACGTTGAAACAAGAACTCGGCAAGTGCAAAATAGAAATACGGAGAAATAAATGTACGTGACGACGTCTGCAAAGGATCCGGCGTAATTTGGGATAAATCTCCAGGAGGGAGATACCTATCTTCCTTCTTGACGCTGTTGACGACGACAACGAGCATTCGCCTCGCCTCCGCCGAAAGACTATCAAACCGCCCCCCATCCAGATATTATCAAAGAAATGTTACGGGCCCGATTTATCCAGCAGCAGATTCTGAAACCTCATCAATCAACCGCCGTAAACCTCTCACACCAAAAGTTAGTGGCATACATACCACAAGCGCCATTCCAGCCATCCAATCAGGATTTTACGTTCATACCACCCTTTTCATTCGCTCAGCTCACTTCACTTCACTTCACTCTTTTTAAGCCTCTATCCCCGCTATACATTACAGCTTCGGCTTTATTTTTCACATGAAATTAGCAATCCATCAAGTTATTCAGTAAGATTCTGCACAGGCTTCAAAGCATTCAGACCAATCACCGTATCGAAGTCTCCCTTTCTTCTACGTCCTCATCTGCTTGTCTTCGTATCGTGGTCTCACAGCACGCCACGAACTTTTGGCCCTAGTTCCCGGCATATCATTCGAGATATACCAACTACTGGCTCCCAATTTTCCATGACCACCCTTTCGGAACCATCAATGCATCCCGCCCGCTGCCCAAAGCCACCCGCCATGAATCCGGCTCATCCGATCTAGCAGACAGCAAGTATACAGTAACTACTTCGCTGGCAACGTCACATGAGGCGAAGAATATGAGGAGCTGGAAATTACTATTATATTAGCTCCAACCCTTCGATCCAATGAAGTATCCCCCTTCTCTCCCACCAATTTGCTTAGAAGAATGCAAAATACGAGGAGTTGCGGAGCTTGCGATGTGTTTGCAAAGGTCACATGCGGTGCATGTACATGCTACTACTGCAAGTCTGCAACTTCACGGGAGCATACCTACAGCTGTCATTCAAATCGGCAATCGATGCTGCATGAGCCCTCCCGAGTCTTGATCCGATTGATCGAGATGTTTAAATGCCCCGTCAAGTGCCGAGAGGTCAAAGCAGAAGCTCTTCTGTTTTGGGTTGAGCATGCATATGTTGGTAAGAGGAGTCTGCTTGCTGTCATTTCAAGACTCAATGCCTCAACAGGCTTTGAAGATGTCCGTCATTCATATCAAGTGAATCATATGCATGACGGTGACTTGCTCTAGCCTCTGTCCTCTGTCCTCTGTCCTCTAAATTTCTATATATTTTACTTTCCCCTCCGTGGTTCTAGATGCCGATAACAATTATCCCACAGATTTTCAAACATTGCGTTGAGTAACGCAGAACCGTGTTCCTTGGCTAATAACCTTTTGTCCGCGAGTCGCAGCATGCCAAATTCCAAAAACTCAACTACTGGATTTGGCGCGAGGGACTGTCCCCTCCGAGAGATAGCATACACAGAGTCCGCGTCAGATCAAATGTTCTAGAAGCGGGTGATCGTGACATTGGCGCGCCGAATTTACACGATGAGCATCATATCTGGCGGAACCAGTTGGAGCAACTACTTCACCGAAACATAAATTCCATTAAGTCATTGCTGTCATCTCTGCCAGTCATTCACTCACTCATTCGGTCAAGTTCAAACTGCTGTCAATCCCTTATACGACGAAAACAAGTCAACTTATAATATATCATTAGTCTTATTACTTTAGAATTAGAATAATAGGCACAAATATAAAAGGTATTAAATGCCGGTAACCGTTATACGATTCAATTCAACGGTGATGAGGATAGTCACTGGGTTGCTTGATACTTCCATATGACACGGGAGAAACCTTACTATCTACTCCCAGTGCTTTTATACAACCAATATTCCACAAAACGCAACCAGCACCAATGCCAACCCGAATACCCTGCAGGCGCCCCCTCCCCCTCCGCCTTTCCCCCTATTTCTCACACCCCTCATTCACCACCCCCAAACCCACTCATCGCACCTCCCCAAACCCACTCATCGCACCTCCCAAACCCACCTCACAGACGAAACCACCGATGACTCATCATCTCAATTCACTCCAAATACATTCCCACAACCCCTTCACACCATCCCAATACACACATCCACAGTATCCACAGTATCCATAATACTATAACAAACACCCACCCACAGCAAAGTACACAAGATACTCACCTCACCACTACCCAACAGACAGCCTTCACCATAGGATGGGTGTGTGAGTACGAGTAACCTATTATACCTTCCATCTCTGCAGCAGCAGCAGCATCTCGTTTTAAGGATCAAGGAAGGCTTCCGTGACTGAGGCTGAGTCGGTCGGTTATTGATTCACTGTCTGTGAATCAGTCTGTCTGCAACATGACATTACATGACATACATGGCATCATCTAGCTCTACCTATGGACCATACTAGCTATGAGGATAAGCCCCACGGGACCAATAGATTGATTGTTTTTTTGTTCACTAATGCGAAAGAAGTCCAAAAAGTACCATCTTTTTCTTTTTATCCTTTGCCCCCAAAAACCTCATCTCATCACCATATAATACACTCCGTACATAACCCACAATCAAGAAACAGAGTAGCATCTTACTTACCCAACCATACCTTCTTTCTCCTCCCCCCCCTCCCCCATCCATCTATCCACCCCATCCTAACCCCCCATAAATTCCTTCATCAACCCACCCAACGTCCAACCCCTTTTCCAAAACCAACACCAACGAGCCAGTAACTACCCAATACCCAATACACAATACCCAATACCCAGCCAACCCAATCCAGCGAATATCTACCTCCACAACAGCACACATACATACATACATCCCACTAGTCATGCCATTCTTCTAGCACACACAGGCCATTGACACGTTGGGGTAGTTTCAAGAGAGGCGAGAGCGCCAGCACCGTGGGAATCCGAACTTCGGGTAGACTTTACTTCACTTTACTTTACTGTGCTTTACTCAAGCCAAGACGAGCCATGAAATTAGATTCATGGTGGGTAGATTTAGAGCAAGTGCTGAGTGCAGGTACACAAGTCGAAGAAAGCCAGTGAATCTTGATTTATAACATCGTTACACTAGCCAGTTTCCAATTTTGTAAAGGAGAACAGGAATAGGACTCTTAGCGTACACCCGAAGAACTAAGCCGTCTACAGGGTATCCCAGCAGCTGCTTCTCTTGTTCTTTCAAACCTTTGCAATCTTTTCGTATTCCATACTGAATAAACCCCTCTCTGAATGCACCCATTCCCTCCTTTGACCCCGGAACATCAATAGAATGAATTCACATAATCTTGCCACTCACTACGCTCTCTTGTATCTGCAGCTCCATCATTTCCCGCCTCCTTCTTCTCAGATTGGACATTGTGTGGTGTCGGCTCACCCTGCATTCTCGACTGCCTTACCAATTCCCAATCTCTGATCAAGTCTCTCCTTTGCTTCGAAGCTCGCTTTGCCACATCGGCAAGTATATTCGTTCCCAGTCCTTCAAATTTGCTCAGATCCGCCAACAACTTTCTGACGCTATACCCAGTAATCTCCTCGATCCACTTGTCGATGGATTCGTCACATGCAGCAGCCGTGGCTACATGGAGGCCTTTGAAGACACGCGTATTAGTGATTTCAGGACGATCTTTCGTACTATAATCGACGGACGTAGCTGTGGATGCTGGATCTGGGAAAGGTCGAGTAATCATGACTGGCGGATGTTGAGGAATCGGGTTCTTTGGTGCGGAGGAATAGTATTGATAATGAGGAGCGGTAGCTTGAGGAACAGGAGGCTTTGGTGACTGTTGTGGCGGAGGCGTTGGAGTCCTATTTGGCTTCAGTGGGAATAGAGGCATGGACGGCCTCTTGATTGGGTCCGGAACTGGCGACTGCTCCGCATAGTCTAGAATCTTGCTCAAGTACCTCCCCCCAAGAGTGCTGTAAATGGTATCATCTTCGCTAGGTTCCGGCTCAACGAAAGAAAATGGCTCAGTGACGGGATGAGCTGATACATTTTTTGTAGTTGGCCGTCGAGGCTGCTGGAGTGATTCGTTAACTGCATCGGGCTCAACGGAAGGAAATGACTCAGTGACGGGATGAGAGGGTACATTTTTAGTAGTTGGCCGTCGTGGCTGCTGGACTGATTCGTTAGCTGCATCGCTCTGCTCGGTATAGCATTGATTGCATCGAGGTATGCTAGGTGGCGGTCGTTCTGAAGGCTGGGGAGTTTGAGCGCGCTCAACCATTTTGGTAGCTGGTTTGAAAGATGACTTCTTGCGGGGCGCATGGGGTGCATCTTCTTTCGGAACATCAGAATTAACATCATCACTTTGCGAGTCTCGGTCAACCCCTTTCCAGAGAACTTGTGACCGTCTAGGAGATTTGTTTGCGGTGCCTTGTCTAGCGGCTTTGCGGGTTTCTTGATCACCATGATCAGGACAATGCGTTGGACCGACAGGAAAAGTCTTGCTTCGCCTACCTGTGAGGGGATCTTCTGGTACATCGTTCGCACTTTCCGTGCTGTGGGCCTGCGACTGCTCATCACCTTCTGGGGTTTGTGCTGCAAAACTTGAGTAGTTGACCACATTATTTGGTTCTGCTGTAAGCGCTGTCTTTGGCTCGGTCTTTGCGGCGATTTCAGAATCCTGGTTGCGTTTTGGGAGAGAAATATCATGCGTAGTCTTCTCAGGGCCATATCTTGTATCTCTCCATGCAACCTCCGTTGGATGCTGAGGTATCTCCGGTGATGCTGCTAACCGTTAGTGTTATGTTATCTGTAAAAGGTTATGGAGCACTCACGATCAGCCTTCTGCTTGACCTTTTCTCTAGCCGTGTTTCTATCTATTAGAGCTTTTTCTCTAGCCGCGGTTCTCTCTACTAGCGCCTTGCTGGGACCAGTCACGAAGATTGGTTCTTCGATTGGTTCATCGATTGGTTGGTCCGTCTTCTGAAGCCATGGGAGAGGCTTCCTCTGAGGTATCTTGATAGCTGGAGAGGCTGAAGGGGCTGGCCGGGAAGGTGGAGCGTAGTTCTCACGAGGCGTAAAGTCGATCTCTGTAACTTCGGATGAAGAGTTGCTCAGCATTTTTTCGCTTCCATGTTGAGAATGGGGGTTTTCGTGATGAGGGGTATAGGTGACGACCGTGCTTTCAGTACTCGTAGATGCCGGGGAATGATCTTGTTTACTGTGCGAAAGTTTGCTATCTTTCATCCCTGAATTTCTCTGAATCCCCTCGTCATCCTTGAGAGGTGTGGGTAGTTCAGAGTGAAACATGGTCGGCTTCTTTGGAGGCATTCCTCTCTGTTCTTCAGAAGTAACAGCGAGGCCAGCAGCTTGAAACTCGGTATGGAATGGCTTAAACTCCACAATGGTGTTTGCAATGGTTGTACTAGATGGAGATGCAACCAGCGATTGCTCCGGTTGTGTACGAGCAGTTTGTAAGTAAATGCTAATTTCTTTCGTGAACTCCCTTATAGCTTTCCTCTGGCTTGGAGTACGAGATGCTGTGTCCGAGCCAAGCGATTGTATAATAGATTTGATTTCTGGACTTATGGATCCAGACTCCTTGACTTGCGTTGCGAGAGTATTGACGGTCTCCCAGAACGCGGGATCCCTCAGATTCGACGGCTTATTCTCCTTTGTAGACTCTACAGATTTATCGATGGAACGGCGAGTAGCTGCAGCTAATCTTGCTTGAGCTGGCTTAGACTTGCTCCGAGTTTCAGTCGAGCTCTTCGGATCAATGGGATCAACGGTCTGTTTTCCTCCCACTGGTTCACAGTCAAAAACCTCTCCACCATTCACAGGACAGGGCTGTTGGTTTGAGGTAATCAAAGGCTTTGTCCCCTGTTTTTTCTTGGATATCGTCCAGTACACGGGGACTTCGGTAACTGGCTTCAAGCGGGAATAATTCTTTTGACGATGTTGAGCTGTTTTGTTCCTCCAACTCGAAGCACCGTCTGTGGTTTCTGTAATAGTTATACCCGTGATGGTGTCCTGGTGGATCGAAAACTGACTGGATCCTGGCCCAGCCCTGATCGGCGAAGTACTCCTTTCCGTACTGGTTTGCCCTGCGAGATCTGTATTCCAACCAAAAGCTTGTATGTTGTGCCGAGCTCTAAGAGAAACACGCCTTCGAGCTTGTAGAGTAGCAGAGGAATGAGAGGTCCGCCGGCTAAGGGCTCTACGTCGTGGAACCCGAAAGCCTCGCAAGAAGTCCCTTTTCCGCTTCTCGAGGGCAGGTCGAGCGTGAGAAATACTTCGACTACGTGCAGAAGCGCGACGACCTGATGAAACTCGATTAATTCGTGGCAGATGATTATGAGGATAGCCCTTCCAATGGGTGTTCAACTGTGACATCGTATGGATGCTCGGTAAGGATGCATATCTAGGATGGTGGAGGAGATTTGTTCTGTCGGGTGGAATATCTAATAAGGTCGCCGCCATCTGGCCGTGCCTTCCTGACTTGCATCTCGTCCTCGAGCATGTTTGATGACGTCCCGTCGAGCCTTTTTCACCGAATATCTCTAATTCCTGGAGCAGAATACATGTCCACCTGTCTCCGGCCTTTGCGGAGGAGGTATTCTATTGCACCAAAATCTTTCTTGTCCAAGCCAATGCTCTTTTCGAATTCAGTCCTGCTCCCCAAGAATTAGCAGATGCCTTACAGAGAACTAGAAATTCAAATCCGTGAATTGCACAACTTACCTCGCATACGACTCGAAATGTAGTCTGGTGTTCTATGACGATTAGATGAAAGTTTCAAGCTGCATTGCAAAGACTCACGGCCGGCTTTTTCCTGCTTTCTCTCAGGCATGTTCGGTATAGGGACAAGACTTCTCTTTGGAGCCCCGAATGCTTCATTGCAAAGTTTGTTGCTCGATGCTTGTTGGTTCAATCGAAGAAGGGAAAAAGAAAAATGAAGAACCAACGATGAGGTCGATGCTATCTGGTCTGGACCTCAAGAGCGGAATGTGTTCCGAGTTTGACGAGGATCAAAGGTCCCCACGAGTTTGGCCCCCAACCCAACCTCTTTTGTAAACAACACTTCTCCTACATCTCTATAAGCAAGTCTTGTACAGCTGCAGTCTACTTATGTAGGTAGGAACCGACGTCCTGAATCATCTAGGCGGATGTCTGAGGAACAAAGCATAGGTAGACGATGATCTCACACTCGGCCTTGCACCAGTTATTTTTGAAGCCTTGATTTTTCGCGCCTGTGATCATCACTCAAGTTGAATGATTGGAATTTTCCTCCAGGACAGATTTTTGAGATCGGGCGTACTCCGTAACACTGCAATACTCAATTTTGATCGACGCTAAGCTGCTCTGTACCGGGTCTAGATTCTGATACGGTACATAGTTGTACGGCTCTCTCGATTATATCCAACATTCTGTCTATTCGCACCATTCCTTCAAAATGCGCTTCGACGCCAGCTGTAAGAGAAGCTGAATAGAGGAGCACTATTCTGCCCCCAAGTTTTGACCGAGCAGAAGTCTTATTGGAGTAACTGATGCCCCCTGGTAAATGCTGGTTAGAGCAATTACCTGTGGTTGATTAGCACGTCCATATATAACGGAGCTTTCTTCTTATGTGAAGAATTTACAAAGGACCTTGGTCTACAAGAATACATATAAAATGTCTTAGTGAGAGAATACGGAACGGAACGGAATACGGAATACGGAGTAGGAAAGCATGTGGAATAACAGGGGTAGCATCAAAAGGTGGGGTACGCGGGGCGTCCCGACGACCGGAACAGCTTCAACATCCCTTGAGTTCTTTCATCTCAATTGACTTTCTTCACTTTAAAAATTCTTCCAACATATCTCCCATGATACCCAGAATAATGCCCTCCTTCTCTGTATGTTGCCATCCCTCCCTGATCTGCTCCCAGCTAATAATATCATCACAGCGACTTGTCCGTTTCCTAGCAAAAGATGGGCGAACCTACTATGGCGATGCCATCCTACCCCACGGCACAAC
The DNA here is from genome assembly GCA_007821475.1 of Lachnellula arida. Classification (NCBI taxonomy): domain Eukaryota; kingdom Fungi; phylum Ascomycota; class Leotiomycetes; order Helotiales; family Lachnaceae; genus Lachnellula; species Lachnellula arida. The sequence continues at coordinate 46,288 of QGMF01000235.1, forward strand.
TGATATCGCAAAAGCGAAACAAGCAAAAATCATACGTGGAGAAATATTCGGCAAACATGACGTTACGGACCAAGTAGCTGATATACGAAAGCTACTTGCCCCGCTTGCATTCGAGGATGTAAAGACAGTACGGTGTTTAGGGTTGAACTACGAGCAACATGCTAAAGAAGTATTTCCTCCTCACGCGCTTCTCAAGACCAATTCTGACAATAATATAAAACAGTCCAATATGCCAATCCCCAAATTCCCCATATTATTCGTAAGCTCCCCCTATTCCCCCTCCCATCCATTCCCCTCAAACCCAAACTAACACCATCACCAGTACAAACCCATAACCTCCCTCTCCGGCCCCACAGACCCCATCCCCATCCACCCCCTCGCCCAACAAGGCACCGGCCTCGACTACGAATGCGAACTCGTCGCCATAATCGGCCGCGCCTGCGCCAACGTCCCCGAATCCAGCGCCCTGGACCACGTCCTCGGCTACGCCATCGGCAACGACGTCTCGCACCGCGACTGGCAGCTGAAACACGGCGGCGGCCAGTGGTCCCTCGGCAAGGGCTTCGACGCCTGGGCTCCCTACGGCCCGGGCATCGTCTCCACATCTCTCATACCCGACCCGCAGAGCCTCGAAATCAGCACCAAGCTCAACGGCGAGACCGTACAGCGCAGCAATACGCGGGATATGGTTTTCGGCGTGGCGCGCACGATTGCGTTTTTGAGCCAGGGGACCACGTTACTTCCCGGGGATCTGATCTTCACGGGCACACCGCAGGGTGTGGGCATGGGGAGGACGCCGCAGCTGTGGTTGCGGGATGGGGATGTGGTTGAGGTGGGCTTGGAGGGGGTGGGGGTTTGCAGGAATCAAGTTGAATTTGTAAAGGAGGGGAAGGCGAAGTTGTAGAATGCTGTGCGGGGAACACGAACTAAATGTAAGGCTATGTGACTTGCTGCGACAATTTAAAGCGGACTTCAAAGCAAGACGCGGTATTCCATTTCATTTCATCATTTACCAATCTTTTGGCTACATTTCCTTCCCTTCCCTTCCCTTTCCTCCCGTAAACAAGTTCCCAAGCCCTAAGAACTTCCACCCTTACTAGCAATCTCCCTCA
>QGMF01000236.1:0-47234 GCA_007821475.1 Lachnellula arida
TTACTAGAGCTTAACTAAGAGCAAATAAGTTATAAGAAGTATTCTAGTATTAGAGATCTATAGTATAATAGAAGAAGTAGATATTATAATTACTATTAACTCTACCCTTAAGATAATTATAGAATAGCTTTACTTACTACTAGTTCTAATAATAGTCTGCATTAACTTATATTTCCTATATAAATATCTTATAAAGCTAGGGATAATAATAGAGAAGCGCCTTATAATTAATATTATAAGACTTTATAAGTTATATAAGTATTATAAGATCTATAAGATCCGCTAGATTAATAGTAATAATAACCTAGCTAATATAATAATAAAAGCTAACCTAAACTATACTTTAGAAGCCTTTATTAATATAAATAGCCTTACTATTTGCATTAAGAGTTAGGTAAAGAGAGAAGAGAAGCCTCTATGCTAAGCCTATTTAAGATACCTAAAATATATATTTAGAGTATTTCTATATATAGATTCTAAGCACTTATAAAAATGCTTTCTTATTAGTTTCTTAATCTTATCTTATAGCTGCTAGCGTAATCGCATAGGAGGAGGATTTTACTTATACTTAAAATATAGTTTATTATTACTTACTTTAGTAACTTTTATTTATATAATATTTATTTAGTGTAATAAGGCCTATATTATAAAGGTAGTAATAGATATAAAAGAGTATAGATTATATCGCCTATCCTAAATAGGAAGTATTAGTATAAGAAGAGAAGTTGCTAATATTAGAATATATATATTATAGGGGTAATGCTAAAAGACTTTATAGTTATGTGACTTAGCGTATAATAACTAAGTAGCAATAAGGTTATCCCTATTGCTATAGCCTTAGCTAGAACCTTCCTCCCTATGCATAAATGAAACTATAGATATAATATATATAGCACTAGTACTAGTACGAGAACGAGAAGAAGTGATCACCCTGTGATACCAACAAGTGAAAATATGCGAGTTTGATATGCGGGTTTTGTAGGTATCATTTAGGTTGGTTCAGAGCGAAAAGGCTTATAAATGCGATTTGGACTCTGGAGGAAAGGAATATGAATTCACATTTTACATGTAACTATCCGTACCTAGGTAAGCTTGCGGAATAGGCATCCGGCGGGGCAAAGTGATGCGTTGAAGGGGAATATCTGTGAATAGGTGATTTTTACCGGGATCACGCTGGATTTGTGGTTGATGATCTTTCGGGAGGGTGGTTGAACAAGGTCCGTCGGCGGATGTAAAAGCGGATATAATATAAATAGTTATAGCCATCAAATATATACCAAACAGTATACATAGTATCATGCAATATGACCCAATATGTTGAATTTCATTGTTGTTACCAAACAGGCCTACAAAACCACTAGGTGTAGGTATAGGATAAGATTACGGCTATAGTTCTTTAGATACTTGTTTTGGAGGTGGTCTCGCAGGTTAAAATAGGCTTATAACTTGAGCATTTAGAAACGATTCCATCCACCGAAGTAATTCTAATGGTACGAATATAGTAGGTCGAGACGCGAATTCAGATGGATTTACTAGAGGCAAGTCTCATAAGATCAGACGATATCAAACTGACTACCAATATAGGTTAGTGTAAATTGATGAGGTCTCCCTTTCAAGCCAATTCATTATTGGGAAGTAAAGAGCATGACGTGCTACGTAGCTAAACGAAGAAGTATTTAAGGCTTCCTGCTGTTCATTCCTAAGCTTCCTAATTAACACCACCTTTTACAAAAGGCATTTCCTGCGCCGCGGTCCTATCTTCAAACCTGCAGAGGCTCATCTTACTAATACCCTGTTGCTATATGCATATCGTTTACCTATCATGTCTCTATCACTATTCATCGCGGCCTTATGCTTGAGCTCATTGGCCAGAGCCTCTCAACCTGCATCACATCCGATGCATGCTCGTGCTGATCAAGTAGTCAGCCCCAAAGTATTCATAATCTCCATGGTAAACATTCTTCTTATTTGCTGTCTATGCCTGAGCTAATATCAAGACTAGTTCCTACCTGAGGCCGAGATATGGTACGGGATCCCGGAATTTGATATTCTGGCCCAAAACATCACCGTGCCTGGAATATCTCCCATATATCCCCAGGTTTATTGCACGGCAGACAATGAAGTCTGCCAAGTCATAACAGGCGAAGCCGGTACGATAACCTTTTAATGTTTTGATTGATCTTAATAGATCCTAGCTGACTAGTTAAGAAATCAACGCTGCAAGCACAATTAGCTCTTTATCTCAATCCCCGCTCTTCGACTTGAGAAAAACCTATTTTCTCATCGCTGGTATTGCTGGCATTAGTCCCAAGGTAGGGACACTCGGTGTAAGTACCAAAAATACTCCTATGGGTCCTCTTCCGCACTAACATCACTAAGTCCGTAACGTTCGCCCGGTTCGCTGTATCAGTGGCTCTACAATACGAAATCGATGCTCGGGAAAAGCCTCAAGACTGGAAAACTGGCTACTTTCCCGAAGGGACTTCTTCGCCAAATGATTACTCCAATATACTATACGGCACAGAAGTGTTTGAAGTCAACGATGCACTTCGGCAGCTTGCAGTTTCCTTCGCCCAAAACGCAACTCTTAACGACACCGCCAAAGCACAAAGTTACCGAGCTTTATACGCTTCGACCCCAGCATACACCACCCATGGAAGCAAGCCGCCTAGCATCGTCGCTTGTGACACTACGACTTCAGATGTGTACTTTAGCGGAACTTTGCTTGCCGAGGCCTTTGAGAATACCGTCTCGTTGTTTACCAATGGCAGCGGCATCTACGTAGGTCACCCAAGATTCTCATTATATCCTATTTAGGCATGTCCGGAACCTGCAATTGAAATATACTCTACACTCATGTCCCGTTGCTCTTGGTGTTGATAAGCACATTTGAAACACCTTATAAGGAACATAGCTAATCCTCTGCCCACTAGTGCAGCACTCAACAAGAAGATAACGCGACACTCGAAGCACTGTTACGGGCCGCCAACATCAAACTCGTTGACTTCTCCCGTATCATCATCATGCGTACGGCATCGAACTTCGACCGCCCCCATGCAAACCAGACGGCGCTGAACAATCTTCGGGTTGTTTCTGGACAGGGGTTCTTGCCTGCCGTTGAAAACATATACTTTGCCGGGATCAAGGTTGTCCAGGGTATTTTGAACGGTTGGGAGAGCCAGTTCGAAGCAGGTATCAAAACTACTAATTATGTGGGAGATATATTTGGTACGCTGGGTGGCCAGCCGGATTTTGGGCCTGTGATTGTCCCAGTAGACGCTCCGGCCACTTATGCGAAAAAGAATACGACGAAGTGAAATGGTATGTAGAGCAGACTATATCATCATTGGATTAGAAATAGGAATAATCTATCACTTAGTATAATCAAATTAGGTCCATTGATATAATGATCGGCAGCCTTACACATAGTCCATCTATTAGCAGCTTTCTGTTCAACTCTGTGCAGTATTTGGTCCTTGATTCCTATAGTATTTTACGGCATTCCCCATAAAATGCCTGCTAATTATAGACCCTCAAACTCTATACCGAAGTGATAAAGTGGTGCTTCCATGTTCCAAAGAGAAATGATACGCAAAACAGAATCATAGCTAAATCACACGCAACCGCGCTAGTCCCCCCTATTAGCTACATCTATCCATCATAACTTCGCTACACAAACCCCATGTTTTAATTGAGATTATTAAGTACCCCAAAAACAATAACCAAAGCTAGTGTAGTGGCTCTAGTGCTGGCCTTTCATTTTTATCTATTGTCATTCACAGTTCCGGATTATGACAAGTCTCTGGAGTCTGGACTCTGCCCTTGCGAATTAACACTAAGTAGCTGGGTTATAAGAAAGGCTTTCATTCTAGACTATTGCCGGAGAATATTTTCCGTCGTATTAGAGGGAACTGGAGTGATGGATGGTTCTCCCGATTGTGCTGGATGATGGTTTTTGGGACTTATGCCTCTTGTATTGAGGTGGCAAGTGCGATCACATCAGATACAAAATCTGTCAATCTTACACTGCTCGAAAAATCCAGGCAATAGTCTTAATCTGTCAAGTACGACTACTTAGGCAGTTGCTAACTCTCTAAGTATGAAATCGAAGCGAGGAGCAACGGATGTGCAATGCAGCTTCTCTACAAGTACAGCCACAGGTTCCGGAGCGCCTTCCAGATAACGACGGATTGAATGTCCATCATGATGCCGCAAAGGATCCCCCCGCAAATAGACGCCAGTACGACGCAAGACCGTCTTACCAGCAGGACCGCAAATGAGCTTCCACCTACTTTCGCTATAGCGATGATCTCCGGCGCGCGTGGTGACAGCTTGTCGATGACGACGTGTGTCATGCATCAGATAGTCTGGAGTGGTTGTTCCGGCCATACAGCGGATGTCGTTGTAGGCCGTGATATCAACCGTTGGTGTCCCGGCGAGGTCGAGGTTGATATCGGCCGTTGAACCGAAAGATACAACGACATTGCGGTTGAACAGCTGCGATTGCTCTGCGTGCGAGTAGCCTAAGGCTTCCATATCGTCCCGCATAGCATTGTCCATCTGCTGGACAGTTGCGATTCCAGAGCTGTAAGCGAGAAAGCGCAGCGGCGGTAGTCCTTCGATCGCACAAGCATCGATGCGTCTAGCGATTGTTCGATCATCATACAAGGGAAGTCCGTCCTTTCGTACGATTATGCCTTCTGCGTCATACAAGAGGCGATCTGGTTGTTTCACCAATTGGGGTAGTAAAATTGCTTCGTAGAGAAGCCGCGAAGGGTATCCAACGATGGAGGTATGCTGGCTTGTTCCTAACAGAAAGCGATTGTACAACAGACTTGACTCGATGATTGGATCACCATCTTCATCCAACCCCGGATGAATAATACCCAATAGGCGAAGTGAATCCGCATAGTAGGGGATCATTCGCTTTAGGTGGGAAAGATAAATGGCGCCCAGTCGTTGCGAGAGCCTCTTCCCTTCTGGGTAGTTCGTCATGCCAGAGTTTGGGAGCATGATCCAATCGTCCAGAGAAATCTGCGACCGTAGGTCCTTGAGGGTTATATAACCCTCGCTCTGGCAAACGTGGAAGGCCAAGAGTTGGTTTGATTTTGCTTCTGCTTCACTGACGGACCGCAGGCTTTTGTACTCATAGTCAATAGCTTTGAATATTCCAGCTAGAAAGGAATTATACCCTACGCGCTCGCGCATGCTGGTATTTGAAACCTCGGTGTAATCCGGACTGAAACTACAAGAGAGCGATACTAAGTATTCAAGAAAACGCAAGTTGAAACTTTTCCTCTGGTGCGCATGTGTCAACAAGCTATATCTACTAATACCACAGGAGGTGGCAATACCTTGAAGTGCCCGCTGTATTATTTTTGCGTCCTGTCCCGCTTCTTGAAGTAATTCATAAATATAGTTGAGTGATTGAATGTCATAAATATCATGAATATTTCCGAACTTAGAGGCCCCCTCCGGTGGATAACGATCCCGTTCCTCGAAGAAATAGCGGACGTACAGGCCAGCATTTTTGATAAGCTCGCGTACTTTCAAAGTGATTTTTGTATTGTCGTCCCATGACTGACTTGCCATCTGTTCCAATAGCCATTTCTCACGACTCTCGAATGCTGGGTGAAGTGGACGCAGCGCATCGGACATTGCGGCTGTTATGTCTCCAGAAACGGCGTTAGATGTGGTGAGGTGTGATGTGACATCCATGGCCGCCAGAAATAGGGATTCGGCAGAAGTGGACATACACAGGACGCGACGAGTGTCCTTCAAAGAGAGGACATGGTAGCCAAGTGCCTGTAGCTCCTCGCGTAGGTGGCGTACTTGTTCTGCAGAGCTTCCTTTCCTAACTCCACCAGGAATCACTGGGTTAAACACTGATAGCCCATCCTCTAGTCCTACACGAACACCATCCAAGCCAAGCCTGAAAGCAACTGGAGCAAGTAATTGTTGCATAGGACCTGCTAACAAGGTCGAGATTTTGGCATGAGGCAAGTCACGTCGGATGCCTTTAACGATAGGCGCCAGGTCTGCCACTGTCATTTCCAGCGCCTGATTTATACCTGCATTTGTTCCAGTGTATAATAGGGAGAAGATGTCTTTCCGCCGGCCTATGGGGATAAGGGAATCGTCTTCAAGTTCGTCTTTCTCTGCGCGCCGCTGCTGATCTACGCCAGCCACTAGCATTACTATGCATGGCATTCCGCATTTCGCCAAACGTGGTTTGAAAGAGCCCAACGTCTCGCGTAGAATCGTTCGATTGAAGACCTCGATCTCAGGGCGAATATTATATCTTTGACAGTGGGCGAGCTGCTGCTGAAGGAACTTTGGGGAATTCTGATATCCCGTTCCTGTCGTAAACAAGACTTCCCCGGGACACATAGAGCATATTTCTGGCGCTCCGTCGGGACCATATTCCTTCAGATGCGCCCGACGAATAGAACTTTCGGAGTCATTATCACCGCGAGCACTCGTTGACAAATTGATGATGGCTAGGGGTTCTATAGCTCGCAGTTCCGGCACGATGACATCGTAGTCTGTTGGGACGATTTGATTTGCTTGTGTACCCAAAACTAAAGGGAGGGTAGACCAAGGGAGTTCCCATGAAGATTCGTGGAGTATTTTACGCGTGTGCAGATGAATAATTGTCGCACCTTCTGAGACTGCAGCTGCGCTTTCCTCGACGATAGTTTTTGGAGTGATTGGAAGCCAAGGGGATGCGCCACTTGTTGACAATACATATCCAGGACCTGCTATCCGCCAGCCTGAGGCTAAAAACCCTTCGACAACTCTTTCGTCGGCGGATTTCAGCAGTCCTATGAGCTGCGGTGGAATGTAAGTTTCCATTGACCCTTCGTGTTCCCAGACCAGATTGCCACAACTGTCACCCGCCCAGCCCTGGCTCGTCAAGTGTAGCACTAACTTGTTGATAAGTTTCTTAGAAGTGATTCTACCAAGCAATTCGCGGGACAGTAATCGACCAGGAGGTTTATCATGGTGATGATAGTAGATATCTCCAGCGTTTTCGATCAAGCCGTTCTCCTGAACCAAGTGTCTGTTTCCTTCCGTGGTGCACGGGGCGCCAATATTCTGGATGAACTCAGAACTCAGCGATATTTTCGTGGACTCGCTGATAACAAAACTACCATTTCTAGTTTCCACCCAGTCTTGGCTAGTTTTGAGAGCGGTATTCAGACAAGGTATAGCCTGTACGAAGGCATATGGAAGATACTTCAGGCTCTGCGGGTTTATGTGACGGGGGGATGCCCCAACAGTCGCTGCGGTAATGATGATTTCCGGCATATCTCATAAAGAAATAGTAGAGTGCCGGCTATATATGAATTATTCTTGAGGTCTACAAGCGGTTTATAATTATCTCGTAAAGAAATAGTAGAGTGTCGGCTATATATGAATTATTCTTGAGGTCTACAAGCGGTTTATAATTATCTATAGAAGACAGTTATCCCGGCCCTTGGTGGCATAGAGTGTCAATGTGTCACCATATGCTATTGTACGGGTAATCCGATACCCCTCTACACATGTGAGTGTTCTATAAATCGTCTAGGCCATAAACTTTAGAAGCGCCTAAATGGCTGATTACCTTGAGGTATTACATCACGATCTGCGCTATGCTATCTTGCGCTAGCTAGGTAACTAACCCAAGGCTCCGCTTCTACATATTATCAGATTTCGCTCCAAGACTCTTCTAACTAGTCTTGACACAGCGGATACGGAAGCTGGTTTAGTCGATTCTGTTTTTCAATTTGATTCTAACTTTAAATGACAGTGAAAGGACCCTGAACCTGAAGTATCGCTTAGCGATGCATCACGTGAAGTCCCCCCTATTTTCCAAAACCCTTGTTCTGTTACGACTATTTTACACAAAATCCCTACGTAACTACTAGTATTCAAGCAAGTAAAATGCCAACTTACCCTGAATATATTATTCTAGGCAGTATTAGGTCTCAATCTTGACTTAGTAGTTGTGAATAGTCCGATAAGCCCTCTTTGTTGCACGTCGTATTTCAGATAAGATGCTAGTTGCTGAAAAATTGAGGTTTTGTTGCATATCGTATTTTGAGATAAGGATAAGAAAAGGTGTTAAAGAGAAATCTTAAGGTTAATCTCACGTGCATATCAGGACCCCGGATTTATAATTTCTTGGTCGCAGTAGGTAATAAAGAATGAGGTAACACATTCACTTAATATGAAAGCTTCTTCTATTTGCTCCACCTTACGCTCTTCTTGTTTAGTGAATATAATTCGTGTGTTTGTGCTTGTTCTCGGTGGAGGCATAAGGGAGAGGTGATAAGTACTCGGGGCATTTTAAGAAATTGAGCAGAGCGCCTAATCTAGATACTATTTGCTGTACTTAACTTGGAGGAGCACGTCTGGTTCTAGGTCAGGCCTTCACCTAACAACTGATGCAGATATTGAAAACAGAGCCTTGAAGTCTGAGATAGCAGTAGTTCAGGGCATTTCTGTATACATTCCATAGCACGGTATTGACTGACACTGTGTCAGTGACACAGTATTGACCCAAGTTGTCTAACAGAAGTTGAGGCATAAGAGTGAATGAATTTTATTCACAGTTTCTAATAGAAGGCAACTTCACATACTTGACAGATCAACAATTCAATTCACTCCATCCAAATCCCCAACTTCCAGTATAAGTAGTAGTTACTATGCCTCCTGCCTCAACAACATCTTCTCTACTCAACACCCTTCGTACATTAACAAGAACAAGACCAAATAACTTCTTCCAAGCATCTCAGCTTCACTTCGCTTCAACTCAACACCAACCTCCTCCTCAACAAACTCATCATCATGCAACTCCTCAACCTCCTCCTAGCAACCATTGCCGGAACAGCCACTCTATGCCACTTCGCATCCGCCGAGCCAATTCCAGCCGGCGTCGAAGTCATCGCGCTCCTGCAAGCCCGAGGCATCCAGATCGATACTCGTCAACTCGTCGAGCATAACAAATGCTGCATTCCTGGCTGCCGAACCTGCGGCGCGCCATGTGGTGACCCCATCGCCCATTGCAACCTTGTAAGTCAGGATCCTCTACTACCTTACAAAGCCTGATATTTCTAGAAGCCCTACCGCTCTTGCTGCGCCACCATCATCACGGGAAAGCGGAACGAGGATGGGAGCGAGCAGGTCTTTAACATGAAAGGCGAGGCTGTCACCATGGTTGATGCGGAGACATTTGAAGCTATGCCTGCAGTCCGAGACGTCCAGATCGATGCTCGTCAAGTAATCGTAGAAGAGAGATGCTGCACTCCTGGCTGCCGAAACTGTGGCGGCCCATGCGGTCCCCCCGGCACCCATTGCAAGCTCGTAAGTATCCGCCAAAATCCCCTGGAGCTTCTACCTTGCAGTTGCAAAGCCTGATACTTTTAGAATTGGCCCTACAGCTCTTGCTGCGCCACCATCATCTCCAGAAAGCGAAACGAGGATGGGAGTGAGCAGGTCTTTAACATGAAGGGCGAGGCTGTCACCATGGTTGATGCGGAGACATTTGAAGCTATGCATATGCCTGCAATCAGAGATGTCCCAGTCGCGATCGCAGCCCGCGATGAACCTGCATCTCTTCCAGCTAGAGCGGACTCGGTCGCTGTTGATGAGCATATCCCGACTTCTGATGCCCTCTGCTGTATCCCTGGCTGCAGAACCTGCGGATTTTCTTGCGGTGGCTGTAGCGTCGTAAGTAGCTGTACCCCAGCCGGTTTTTGGAGTCCCATTGACTGACTATTTATTCCATCTAGCCGTTTAGCTCTTGTTGCTCCGTCAGTCGCATGGAAAATGGAGATGTTTTTAATCAGGAAGGCAAGCTGGTGGATATGGTTAGCTCGGCTGAGTGATGGGGACTTGTGGGTTTGGGGTTGTTGTGGGAGGTGTTGGGTGGCGTAGGTTGGCGGGATACAACTTGTGATGGGCGTTCAGAGTGGAATTTCCTTGAGATCGGTTTCTCGTTACGCGGCGCATTGAAACTGGATTTCGGGGTGAACTGCAGCGTGGATTTCGGATGGGGTCATGAGACCTTGATACAAGCAATACGAAATGACTTCTCTTGACCGTCCTGAGCTCTCACTTCGTGACATTGAAAGTGTAACATCGCCATGCGGGACTTACGCCTTAAATTCCACAAAAGTGGCTTATAATCGGTTGAAAGAGTTAGTTTTCTACCACTCCGTCTCCCTAGTCTAAACTGCCAGGATTTCTACAGCCAGGATTTCATCAGAACTCTCCGACCCCCTTCCCGAAGTGGTTCCCCTTGGCCACCTTCAACCATGGCACCGAGTTCGCGTCGTCTGTATTCGATCCAACACTATTACCCCACCAATTCAACTTGACATTATTATAACTCAGGCAGAAGAAGATGATAATAGTTGCTAGCGCGGTACCAGTGTCCATCGCAGCTTGGAGTAGATCTGACCACAATTAGCAATGAACGTGAACAGCGCAGGTAGAAAAGGGACTCACAATTGTACCGCTTCCACCATGCAAAAGCGCGCCTGCGGATAAGGTGGTTGAACAGGAATCCGAAAATGAACCACAGCGAGTATTGAGCTGCATCTTGTTAGCATTGGCCAGGCTAAAAGTAGACTAAGGAGCATACTGGTGTTGGCAGGCGGAATGTTGCCTGCGGCGTTGAAGAAGATCGGGACGTTAATGTACCGCACCCAGCTGTTTGGATACCTGCGATAAATCAACCAGACGATAAGAGTCACCGCCGGCTACAAGTTCGAGTCAGCAACCGTCAACTATCTGGACCTGGAAGGACATGACGAACCCCAATGATGAAAAAATACATAATTCCGCTGTACACTTGCCCGGACTGGAACATCCTCTGGGGACCAATTGAGCCCCATATGATAGAGGTGCTGTAGTACACTTTGGCGCCGTTGCAAGTGAAGCGTTGGGTGTTCTTAGGGGAACATAGATTCGGGATATGACCCATCATCCATCGGAGTACTGTTTATACAGATCAATCGCAGTCCACCTTTTTCTTTTGGGGGGATGTACTTACCACCGACTTGAGTCAAAGTTGCGAGTACCGTAGCGTATATCTGGCCGACAAAGAGGACACGAGGGGGGATTTTCTACGCGACCCAGGGTCAGTGATCATTTCAGCACACAAAAGGAGCTTGACGTACCATATACTGCCCTAGCTTCAAGTCCTGGGCAAAATCCATGCCATGTTTCACGGAATTATACCCGTAGCACTTGACCATCATGTTGGCAATTGGCTTTCCGGGCCATGCATACCCTGCGATGAGCTCCGTGATGATATTGAGAAAGCTACAATCCATCTCGTTAGTAAGTGGATAAGCGCAAACAACTCAAGATTTTGCACTGACATTCTTTGATTCGTCGTCCCCTCCAGAATCCCTTCTGGGATAATCAACGCAACACCCATACCAAAACACACAACGATAAACCCCCAGACTGGCAAGCCAGTATCCCAGTTTCGAATCGTCACGATACCGAGGGCCAAGACCGCCAGCGTCAGAATGACATACCACCAGTCCGGAACTTCCTTGTATTTGTTCATCAGTCTCTTGTGTATGTCTTCCCCGCCGTTACGAGCGTTCTTGAACCTGGCCCATATCTCAGAGCCGTTGTAAAGATAGGTGTGGGCAACCATGGCGGTCACAGCAGCGAACGAGAGGGCGTACGAAATCGAGTAGGACATTGAGATGTACATAGGGGAATAAGATTCGTATTTGTCCACGAGGAAGTTGAGGGTCTTCGAATCGACAACACGCGTGATGTTGTACGATTTTCCGGTATTGTCAAATGTGCTCGAGGACAGGAGCGGAAGGCTACTCAGACGATTAGTTTGCGAATCTAGTGGGAACATCAAAGTATCTGAACGTGAAATTGGTGGGTACATGGGTCACTTACTATGCGCTGTCCCACACGTTGGTATAGTATAGAATTGGGGATAGGAAGATGAAAAAGATCACCACGACAGCGAAAGCATTACAGGAAATGTAAAAAGGTGTCGTGAGAGGAGAAGGGTTGGCGTAAGTAATCTGGGTCCAGTCGATGCTGAGAGGAAGTAGTCCCAGGCCAGAGTTCATCTATGCTCACATTAGCTTCTTCCCCGTCACGCTTGGTTCAAAAATCGCGACTTACACCAAATATCGTGTTGACCTTCTGATTGTGTGGAAAGATCCACGTGAGGAACGCAAACGTGCCCAGACTTGTCCAGATATAATCTGGGAACCAGAAGAGCACGAACGCAAATGCGGTAAAATATGCAAAGAAACGGTACCGGGTAATCGACCAGCCGTTGGCGGGGGAGTCGTCCTGCTTGGGCTCGTGAAGAGCTCGGAAAAGGACCGTGGAGGAGAGAGAGCTGGGCCAGATGAGAGCTGCGGGGTACACCAGCCACCTGCGTGCTAGGCCAGCAAGGCCAAACCTAGATGAAACCGTTAGGAAGAACACTTTAAAGAGAGGCTTCATGACAGGCTGTGTCAAGCACAACTCACCCGAGCATTTGCGTAGTCAAGAGATAGAGAAAAGCGAAACCCGCCCCGTAGTCTCGGTCCCAGTACTGAGGGCTGATGATGGCGACCAACGATCCATTAGCATAGGCAGCGCTGGCACTGACATTGACGCACTGCCGGGTCATAACGTTAGAATTCTCAATGCTTCATTGCTGGCGCACGAGGAGGTGGGCGGAACTCACAATTACAATCAGAGCATGCTCCTTGATAGAAAACTGTCCAGGATTAACGGCGAAGGTGAAAGGGCCCAGAGGGACTCTCCATCGGGGGAGCTTCTCCCAGGCCCGCCCGATGGGGAAAACGAGAAGTTGGGCTACAACATAACCAATCGAGAGGGAAGGCTGAGATATATCAGCACACAATTCAATATTCTTGAAAAGACAAGCATACATAGCGAAGTCCGAAAAACTCGTTGACGCCAGAGAACAGCATAACAAAGACGGTGGTGAGAATCCAAGCTCGGACAGCTGAGGCATCATTAGTTAACACCAAAAAACTTCCAAGGGGCCCTGATACTCACTATTGCAAGGGATGTTTGGGTCATCCGTGTTAGACACACAAGCCGCTACCTCGGGAACTAATAACACATATCAGCCTCATCTGCGGCTGAATCAGGACATCCTTGAGGGCACTCACATGGCGATTGGTCCCCATCAACGTTCCAATGAAAGGCCTCATTTGGTACTAATTCTGTCTTTTCTCCCCTTTGTATGGGTACTTGACTCTTGTCCTCGTCAATTCCTCTTTCCAAAGAAGAATTCGATTCACTATTCAAAGCCTCTGTTATGGGAGTAATTTTCTCCTTGGATTCAGTTGCGCTCGGTGTTGTACCTCGATGGGTCGAATCGTTGAGCTCGTAAATTTCGGAAGCCATGACGGCGTGCTATGGGCGATAACCACAAATGATAATGGCAGACTATAATAAACTGGTAGGATGTGGACGAATATGATAGGGATTTGCGGCGCACATAACGACTTTATTCTTTGAGGAAGATGTCAGGAGGATCAAATGTCGTGGGACCTAAATTAAGCCTCCCGCATGTCGTTGTAATAGTCCCACAACTAATGGCGATATATCCAAACCATATGTCATACATACGGCGCATCCGTTGTGCTGGTGCCAGGCGGCGGCTCAGACCATGAGGGTTTCTGACCTATGGCATTTCTAAATTTGGCTTCTCATAACAAGAGGCGGGCTTTAAATTCGGCATTCGCAGCAATACTCCGTACAGCTTTGAGCTCCGGCACGCGTCCTCCAGGATTGACATCTAACACAACTCAGCGACGGGAGGTCCGAAGGATGTTGCTACTTGACCAATGCGTATACTTGCAGGCATTATTAAGTGGATCGGCGCATCAATTCGTGATAACGACCAGAAATCGCGAAATGCGCTAAGATCCGCTTTTTACTCCTCGAACAATTAATTGCGATATTTTATACCCAAGATACCGATATATTAAGTAATACTTATAAAGATACTCCACTGGACATGTCTGGCGCTGCGATCAGGAGTGCGTCAGCTATGCCGCTAAGAATTATAACCAATAATAGAATTGCATCCGGAATTCCGGTTCTTTCAGTGGTTCGTTTAATAATTATACACGGACCTAAACTAAACAGCCGCAGTGCAAGATATACTATACCGGACCGGTACTATACTTCGTACTTCTGCTGGTAGTAGTATAGCTTCTTATCTTGAACCTAGTAAGTAGGACACAATGTCAAAATATATATTACGGGAATAAGTATGAGGTAATGTTCTAGAGCTGGGCTGCCCAGAAGAAGAAACAGCTCGTTCTACTTTAAAGGAACGATAATTCCTTTACTACTCCGGTAGCTTTCTATACTCTTAGTTTTCTTTCCACCTCTTCACTTCTCGTCTTATTCGAAACCAGATGTTGCTGTTATATTTTTCTCAATCGACTCTAAAAAAGGAGTCAACAAAGATAGCAATCCTTATACCTTCCTTCCTCAACGCCCAAAACCCCCCAGAGTAACCCCTGTATTCTTCCACGAAAAATAGATCTTTCGCTCTCCGCTCACAAGTATTCATATACTAAAATAAGATATTTCTCAGACAAAAACTACCATGCCAAATCAAAGCCACGATTCAATTGTCATTAGATTCATGTTTCTGAAAACTTTCACTAACAGTTTCTAAAGCAAGGCAATATCATACTCTTCGGAGCGCACCATTCCATTCGGCCACGTATCATCCATGTTTCGAAGTTGAGAGGGAGCATTCATCACGGCTCTTTGGTTGAGCACAGCATCATCTACGTTCTAAAGTTGAGAGGATCGTTTAATGTCATTCATCACAATGTGCTCCTTGGTCGAGCACATCTTCGGCCAGATTCTATGGTGCAACATGACTATTGAACTTGGAGCTTTATCTCGAGAAAGTAAGTTATACCCCTCTTATGCACCCCTCTCTTGAATCGTGGCTTCAAAGGCAAAGTAAAACATTTCTTTTTATCATTTTTACTATATTTTCCTATCGCTTGTAAATCTTGTTTAGGAGCGCGGTGAGCAGTGTCAATTCGGCTGTAGCTTGTATTGTTTTGCCTTCCTTGCCCGCTTTGGCTGGTCTAGAGGCTAGATTCGCTGCCTGTAATCCGTTCCTTCCTCGCCGCTACTTTCACATTGCTATTACTTGCGTGTGCAAAAGAGAAGAAGAAGAAGAAGAAGAAGAAGTAGTAGTAAATAACAAGCCACTAATCCGAGGAAAGCTATATATCCCCTAGGGACCTTAGCTTAGCATTCCCCTTTGCACTAACAGGAAAAAATCTTCCGGGACAATACTAGCTTTTGAAGAATATATCTATATCTATTACGGAGATAATCTAGGCACCTCCATCAAAGATATCTCCAACCAGCTTGCACAAACCCATGCCTACCTAGCGCTGGATATAAATGGCTTGCTGAGTCCGAATTGGATCACGATATCAAGGGCCAGAACAAATGCTTATTCCACTTAGAGCATCTGCCCTCTCCTTCCAAACACGCCGCATATCCACAGCTCAGCACTAGACTCCCAGCCTACCTTATATACCTATATACTTACTAGCATCATATGCGCTTGCACCGAATACGTCTTACTCCTTATATTCTTCCCTAGACAACAGCTCACCAAACTTCAAACTTCCCAGCGATCTGCTCTTCCCGTGCACGCCTTAGGAGATACCGCAGCATAAGCTCAAGGAAGATCAATATCCAGACTTCTTCCACTAAGAGAATAGCATACAACGCACAACAAGAATTCCCAGTTTCAGATAATAACAGAAGCGTGCCACTGTGCCACAGATCTTCAACCCGAAAGCTCGGAACTCCCACAAAGAACGCTAGCATTTGCTATTACACAACTCCCTCCACCAAACTTCCTTACTCCGTAAACCAGCGCACTTGCACATAAAACGTCTAAACGTGGGCCACCATCACATCACCACCAGCGCCGCCTCATACCCATAACAAGAAACTTCCCTTTCCTAAAGCCCGTCCATCCGTCACATTCTGCAATTTCCGCTCCTGAGCTAACCGCCTTTTTCTTTTCTTTTCTTTTCTTTTCTTTTCTTTTCTTTTCTTTTCTTTTCTTTTCTTTTCTTCCCCCCCCCTCCTTTTTTCCAAATGGGCACATGGTTCTTCTACGGGAAATGTAGATAAATGGACAAGAAGAAATAGTTAGCAGCTTAGATAAATATGATACGTGGACAATGGAATCGGGTATTCTGGTGGATATAAGGTAGCAAAAACGAGGATTGGGAGGATTATAGAGTGAAATAGTAAGATGGATGAAGAGTATACTAGGAATTCGAGGCTGAGCTTGGATGGGAGGGAGCAGGTGTAGGTTTATTTTAGACGCGTTGCTCTACTGAGATGATGAAAGGATGGACGGATGTGCAAAGGCGGCTAGGGTCAAACAGCAGCTCTTGCGGTTATCTTATCTAGCGACCTGCCCCGCCCAAACAATCACAACGCGTCAAGTCACAACAATCACGTAAAGTCACAAGTATCAAGAATCAAATGGGTCTTGCGGCCTGCGGGCAGTTTATTCATCTCATATGCAGAAGTGTATATTCTTGCAATCCATCCTTCCAGACGCCTATTCGGTCCAGACCCGGTGCCTCCCAATCCCCAACGCCGAAAATCAAATAATGTATCATGAAGACCTGCCATGTCCACCCAAAAACCCAACCTGCGCGTGAAATCCCAAGCATACAAGTTCCAGAGAAGCCCCGCCCGTAAACAGGCTGCTAGACCGTCTTCAAAAGACTATCAAAAGGTTTGCAGAGGAATGTATGTCGAGACCAGATTGAGGACCAGTCGATGTCGAGATATGAATGCCGAAGAGATGGAAAACGTGTTGATGGGCGAAACCCTGCCGTAAACAGCATGCTAGACCGTCTGCAATAGACTATCAAAAGTAACATATGCCCATCGAGATCCATCCATGTCGTAAAACCAGTGTCGAAGATTGAGGTATCGAAAGGTGAGGGCGAACGGAGGTGGTGTGTGAGGTGAGGGAGAACTTAACCACCGAAACCGTAGAGGGTACGGCCTTGGCGCTTGAGGGCGTAGACGACATCGAGGGAGGTGACGGTCTTGCGCTTGGCGTGCTCAGTGTAGGTGACGGCGTCACGGATGACACCCTCGAGGAAGGTCTTGAGAACACCGCGGGTTTCTTCGTAGATCACTAAAGGCGCGTGTTAGTACTGGACAGGGCGAAGGCGACGCGATCAACTTACTGGCTGAGATACGCTTGACACCACCACGACGCGCGAGACGACGGATAGCAGGCTTTGTGATACCCTGGATGTTGTCACGAAGAATCTTGCGATGACGCTTGGCTCCGCCCTTGCCGAGACCCTTTCCGCCTTTTCCGCCTGTACAGGCGCGTTAGCATGAGTGCATATTTATTTTGAAACGAAGATGAGGTTGAGGAGGAATGTTGTTGTTGAAGTCGACAGTGATTGGTCGGGCCGAGCAAGCGCGATGTTGAAGCCATCACCACATTTCCCGACCGTGGAAAAAGGTGGCGACGACGACAAGATCGCGAATAACGCGACAAATAAAAGAGAAGGCGATGAATACTTACGTCCAGTCATGTTGATGAGATGTGAGGGAGGTTTGAGATGTGTTTTGGTGATGAAACCACGGGTTGATTGATGAAGATGGATGAGGTTATTGGCGATGTGGCTGGTTCGTGACTATGATGGAAGAAGATGCGAGAACGGGGGGAGCGAAGTCTTTTAAGGTGCACGCCAAAACTCACAATCACTTGGAAATAAATGGCGCTAGTACTGTTTGGGTGGCTGCCAGTTCCCCTTCAAAAGCGCTGACTTTCGGGATGTCAATCTGCACAAAATATAACCGAGAACTGAGCATTTTCATTGGCTGATCTGGTGTGATGGGTGGAAGGTTGTTTGTCAGGGGTTGAGTGATTGCAGCCTAAGGCAGGCATAAGCGCGACTGCAACAACATTGAAACGCGACTTTGCAAAGTTTCCATAAATCTTCGCCCACATCATACACTTCCTCCCAAAAATGGCTTTTGAACGTGATGGCACTCGTTATGCAGTAAGAGGGCACTTTGATCGTGATGCTTCTTGCCATGAGGCAGTCTCCCCAGTTTTCTGTTCTCACCTACGCGCCCACGGTTGAAAGCAGAATGTGTCACAGCAGACGCGACTTATATTCATCTTCACTCGTACAAACAAGTATACCTGACCAAAGGAAGCTTCTCAATCCAATCCCCCTGCACTTTGTATAGCTTCGATACTGCATATTGGGCGTATTTCGATGTTTTCTGGATGCACCTTTCCACGTTGATCCATTCTTCCAGCACGTGCTGCTCCCGATTGAAGTGATCGCCCTCGATACGATGTCTCATTATCGCTTTGAGTATCCAGAGAACAATTCATACAGAAATATCAATAACTCAGTGACAAGGGTGTACTCAATAATCTTCCATCTTTGGTGCTGCAGTTCGTATCCGTTTTCTGTGTTCCCAGCCACCAGCTGCCAAGTCCGGGACATGATGATCCATGCTTTACAATTCGTTCACTGCCATGTGTATTATCGTTGCGCAATGCGTATACATCCACCACGGTGGCCAGTTTATATTAATTGCTTTCTGCTTTCACTTTGTCTTCATGATTTCTTTTGTCTTTGAAATCAATAGAACCTTCACGTGGCTAAGATGCGATTAATCATTTCCTCTCCAACGCGCTCTCTTCTAGTATTTCTCTCAAGGTGAAATGTTTATACTTAGCAATATAAGTAAGTACCTTCACCTTCACTTCAAACATACAACAACAAGATTCAATCAAATGTCTTCATCTACGCAGATACCGAGCTCAGTACCGTCTCTAGTGTCCAATTCTCAGACCTACTCATTCCCGACCCCGCCAACCTCGCCAACTCCCTCCAGTAACTCATCACTACCTGTCGGCGCAATTGTTGGAATCGTCGTCGGCGGAATCATCATCGGGATACTTGCGGCTATAGCTCTCGGGTGCTTGATTTGGCGGTTCCGGGCTAAGCCAGTCAACTACTCGTATGTTGCACAACCAGATTGTATTATTGAAGTGAAGGAAAAGGCACCCGGTGTCCAATGCTAGCGATATTGATTAGGCCTCCGGCGGCTTGCCTGGAGGACATCAATGCAATCGTGGTTGTGGTATCCCTTCGAATTCTTGGTGACTGTCTAGCACTGAGCGTTCCATCGCGCATGCAGCAATGTCTCACCAAGGTGGGTGGTTTCTCGCCACCAGCGGTTTGTGGAGGGATTTGGTCATCTATTGTCAAGGCCAAATTCTTGACTCGGGAGGAAGGTGACAATTTAGACATACTCCTTCACTGTACGCGATACTCGTCAGTGCATCATCCTTCACAGCAAGACCTCTCGGATTCCTGCTCAAAGTCAGCACACAGCCTTTCCCGCAACCAGGAAATACTCACCCACGCTTCCTCGCCTCCGTCTTCACCCCTCCCACACCCGCTTCTCCTCAGAGAAAACATACTCACCATTTTGACCCCCGCTCTCCACCCCACGCCTTCATAAACCTCCCATGACTATTTCTGGGTCAGGGAGCTCGAGCGGTTCCTGGGCACCTCCTGAAGAGGCTTTTGGTGGTAGAAGCGGGATGTTAACAGGAGGTGGAGCTGGAAATGCGTCATATCTCTCAGCAACCCCTCTCCCGCCTCTTTCTACCGACGCAGGGACATCAATCTTATCATCACGTACCTTACCTGCTCTGGCGTCAACGGCAGCACAGCACAAACGATGGCGGGATCTGCGCGCGGACCGAATTCATCTCCCCGGGGGAAGCGGGGTATGTAATCTCCAAAATCTCGGGGGCTGAGGTGGTTGGAGATGTTCGCGTGGCGGAGGAAGGAAGGACGTTTTGAGTGGGGGGGTGGGGAGAGTTATTGTTCCTGCGGGTGCGGATGACGGCGGGGTTCTGAGAGTAGATATGTGATCTCTTGCCGAGGGAAAGCACATATAGGCTAGTTAGCTTGAAGACTTGTATGTAGGCCTGAATTCTTGGCACTTACATCTTGGACAATAGCCCATCGGCAAAGTCTCGTTGATTCCCATGTCCCAATCTTTAATCCGCTCTTCAAATCATGTGTACATTCTGCTTTCGGAACAAGAAACCCTCCCGGCCGCGAGATGGTGGGAAGAATGGTCTGGTCGAGTTGAAGAATAATCTGTTGGACTTGGAGATCCTGTGGTTTTGCGGTGATGCTTGCTGGCGTAGAGGGATCGGGGTCTATGTTAAGGTATGGTTCATCCTTGTGGACTTCTCATGATTAATAGTACGTAGACTTGTCAAATAAGTAATGAACTTACATAGATGATACCACTCCATAAAGCGCCTTGGTTTGTAGGAAGCGTATATAGCAAGAGAGATGTACATGGTTCGAGCCACGGCACCACAAGACTCGTTCCAATGCTGGCGATTCGATGAAGATCGTTCCCATTTCAGGGCGATTGAGGTTTGAGAGTATGGTAAGATTCAAGGTATGGCGTGGAAATAGAGGTGGAGGTTTTAAAAGTTCTAAGATTTGGGCAGAACAGCATGAATAGCAGACCAAATTGAACACGTGGAATTCTTGAATCTTCAAAGTTGGTTAAATAATTGTGGAATAAGTTAACACTATTCACTTTTATACTAATACCAATCGAGTTTTCTCCGATCCATGAAAATTGACATACTAATTGGAGACACGTGAGTCGATATTCACTTGTTGTACGCCCAAGTTCTCCATGACTTGAAGTTTTTCTGCACCACAAAATCAAAACGCTCACCAAACCTACTGCTTCCGAATCATCAACTCTACAGCTACACCCACAATGCCGCCACAATCAAAGCGCCCTGTAGTGGAGATCATTGAGGTTTCGGATTCATCATCACCCCCTCGACCCACCAAGAAACCCCGCACCATTCGAATCCCTTCCTCCCCAGCACCACCCGGGTCTGCATCATCCCAAGAAACCATCGATGCCTTGGTCAACGCAACACACGCAAATGAGATTGCCCTATGGCGAAAGACCATGCACTTCATCAACGCAGGACCATCACGCATGTTGCCAGATAACGAGGAGGTATACAACGACAACATCAAGAAAATTAATATTGCATCTAGTAATGCTACGATCATCAACACCAACTGGAGTGGAAGGCTGTGTGGATTTCTCAATGCTACCATATGCTGCCCAGCATTCCATCACAACCTGGGTTTGCTCCAATATGCCATCCAATTGGCAATGTACCATAGACTTGGAAGCACTGCATCTCATCCTAGAGCTTTGCCGGGTTTTTTGAGTGCCAGAACTGATGCTATCATCGCTGATGTGAAGAGGGAGCATCTCTTGGTTGATGGATCAGAAGGTGCTATGAGGACTCTTCTCGAGAACCACCTGCGAGACGATGTGCCGGATCATTTCGAATTTACGCAATACCTGAAACAGGTCGTGGGTATTAGCCACCCTCGAGGTAGGCACAAGTCGGGAGAGGAAGGGAAACAAGGCATTACTCCAAGTGACATCGAGTAAGTGCAGTCTAACGTTGGAAACTCAATAAGACTAATAAATAGCTAGGTCGGTACAATTAGCGTGGGACGAGTATGCGAAGTTACATGACGGGTTGCACAGTATCACGGATTATCTACGTGCGTTTGAAGCCAAAAAGGTCAAACCTATGAGCAAGGATCGCATCTTGATGTTGCGGAAGGCTCTGCTATGTCAGAAATTCGGCGTATCGGATCATGATCCACCCAAGGAGTCCCTTCTCGATCAGAATGAGGGGCAGGAAAATAATCATTCCGACTCAGATGTCTTCCGGTCAGACCATCCTTCACCACATGCCAAGGCCACAACCAAGCATCCTGCCGACGCAACCCGGCAATCTGACAAAGAGTTGAGACCGGCTCGTCCAATAGTGGTGTCTTCATCATCTGACGACGAGGCTGACGACGAGGCAGTCTCAAGCCACCCTGTGGTGGTTTCCCAAAAGTCATCATCCATACCCGAACCATCTCGCTCGACTACAGGAAGCAATTCCCAGCATCCAAACAAGTCCATCGACCATAACCGACAACCGGCAACATCAGATGCACCATCTCGTTCGGCACCCAGCAAGAGACAGAAGAAGTCCAAAAGCAAAGCATCATCTTCGAAATCCAACGTCATACCATCTGGCAGCGGGCCACAAACCATCATCACCAAGCCACATGAAGAACCGAGGCCTCATGGCATGCTCAACCCATCCCCCGTCGAGCCCAGACCATCCGTGTCCCCAGTTCTAGACAGGCCTCCGCAACAAGAAACAAACGGCTATTCACCACTGGGATTTCAAGACGACTGGGAAAGCACCATTTGGTGAACGGAGGTACAAGTTTGTCAAGTCGACAGATCCTGACATGTAGCAGATATGACACAATAGGAGAGTTAAGCTGGTACATCATTATGGAAGAAGTACAAGGGGAGCATTGCATTACATGTAAAGCCTAACGATGGTTCAAGTTTTGGTGTATCATACTCTGCTTGCTTTTTGCATGTTTAATTCTCTGAATAGCATAAGATCATTTCGTGATTTGTGAGCCCACTGACAAAACGAGAAACCAAAAAATTAGAAGCAAGTGCTCAAAAAACAGAACCTCAAATTATTTCCACGACAGTTGCACTTGCGAAACAGGAATACTATAGACGTTTTATCTGAATTTATACTATGTGCTTAATTCTCATACCCAAGTCATTGCCTTCCTGGCATCATAAAGCTCCGAGGCTAGTCTCCAAAACGCCCACCAGCCATGCATGTATATTGACAGAAACCCCACTCCCTTTAAAATGCATCGCTAAATCACCCATCCAAACCAAACCTATGAAATCATTCATGCGTATATTATTTCATTTCTTCCTCTCCTTTGCGCGTGCCTCATCAGCCTCTTTCAACTCATCCATGTATAGCCTCTCGGTCATGCTCTTGGGAGTCCCGGAGTAACTGCCTATACCGCCGCTCTGTCTAAAGCTGTACATGTCGCCTTCGTCGACTCCGCTGCGACCGTGTATGCTCCCAACAAAGCTGTTGACGTCTCCAAGTGACGCGGCTTGAGCGTGGACCTCGGGGTTTACGATCGGAATGCTGAATGGATGTCCATTGAAAGTACCGGCTACGTCATTTGATGAAGTAGGCATTCGTCCTGGCCTCACAATCGGACGCGCTGGTGATTGCGAGTACTGGCTAAGATTGGCAGGCTCTGCGACAGACGTTTCGGCTACTGGAGAGGCCGGAGACGAGGTTTCTGATTCGTCTGGCTCGAGTTTTGGTGGACTAAGGTGATCGGTGTTTTCGTCAAAGTGAAAGAGTTGCTCATGATCTTCTTCGGTAAATCGCATAACTCCATTGCCAAAGCTTTCTTTGCCGGTCCGAGGGAACCCAGAGGTTTTTGAGACTGCTGGTGACTGGGTGTTTTCCAGCGTCGTATAGGTGGGCGGTTGGGTGCTCTTCTGACCCTTCATCGACCTTAATGGTGGCATATCAAGCATATCGTCATCAGAAGAGGTCTCCGAGTCATAATTCTCGGATTTGGCTCTGCCCTGGGAAGCATTTTGAGAAGTTTGCTGACTAGATTCTTCGCCCCGTCCCGAATACTCTTCTAAACCGTAGCCATCGCCTATCGAGCCATTGGCCCTCGGTAGATTTTCACTTGATGACTCCTGAGATATTCGACCAGATACAGCGATTGATGCTGAGCCATCGGGGGGTGCTGTAACGGTTGTCCACTGCGTACCATCGTCGGCTACGGGGTTTCTCGAGAGCGCTCTGAGTGCCTGCGATGACGAGATTCTCTTCGGTGAGGGTTCGTCGATATCCTCAATTTGCTCTAATCCGGTCTCCTCATCTGAGGCATCGCTTGGTGACTGAGAACGCTCAGGTATATCCGTAGAGAGGTTCAACTGGGAGGGTATTGGAGAA
Organism: Lachnellula arida; assembly: GCA_007821475.1. Lineage (NCBI taxonomy): Eukaryota > Fungi > Ascomycota > Leotiomycetes > Helotiales > Lachnaceae > Lachnellula > Lachnellula arida. The sequence continues at coordinate 24,011 of QGMF01000236.1, forward strand.
GCTGTAGGCAGGACTTCTTCACCCTCAACCTCGAACCGGACGCGACGTGGGCTCGCAAGCTGCTTGTTTGACGATGTGGAGGCACGCCGAAGAGCGCTTCGCCGAGTCCCATCGCTGCTCCAATCCGAGGCTACTGAGACTTCGTCTGTGTTTCTCCGTTTCGGTCCGGGGGGTCTTTGTAATTCGGGCGAGGCTGTCATTGATCGGATATCGGTGCCTGCAGCATTCTGCATATTGTCCATAGCCATTGCCTTGCCTTTATTCTCCAGCTGCAGTGATATTTGAGAGTCGCGGCTCGATTTGCGCTCGCCCCGATGATGGGTAGCGTCGAGGAGGGGTAGATAGCTTGGTGTGAATAGACCTTGAAGGGCCTTTTCCCGGTCGTGTGGACCTCCCGGACTCTCGTCGACGACTTCTTCTCGTGTTGACACGCTCGGCTTCGTAGGTTGTGACGCCCTTTCGCCCTCAGCCCCAATCTCAAGGCTGCTGCTGGTGCCTGCGGCACACGACCCCACAGCGTCCGCCGCGTCGAGATTGAGAGATTTATACTCCTTCACAGATCTGGCCAGGGCTTTTGAGACTGCCTCGGAGACATCCCTAGGCACGTCGCGCAATAGGCTTTCTGCGTGCTTTGTGAATTCGGAGGCCATGTCTCTGCGATAGAGCCAGACCTTGTGATCGAGCTCGGCCAATTTGTTTTGTAGCTCAAAGACCAGCTTGCTCGCCTCGTCCATTGTTGGCGGGCGATCGGTCAGTCCGGTTGGTGTGGGCGTGGGCAGGGACGGGGGTCAATTGAATTCACAGAGATACTGGTCAATGGCGATGCATGTTGCGATTCGTGCTGGGGGGTGCTGCGGATGTTGGGTGGTGGTAGGTATTCATTGAGTTGCGCTGTAAAGTATGAATATGTTTTTGATCTGCACAGAAATCCTCGTTGCATACAGTAGTTCTAGATCTAGCGCCCCCACGCGGTCTAGATTTGTGAAAATTTGTCGATCCCCTTTCACGTTCACTTGGGCTCGAGTTATTCGTCAATGTCGATTGCTTTGTTACATAATTCAACAAAGAAAGACAGGACGGACAGGACATACTCCGAGTAAGCTGCATCTTTATCTGCATCAAGCGAGTGGTTGGTTTGTTACAATGGAACGGAATGGATGAGCTGGACATCCAGTCACGCACCCAGCATCGTCATTGAGGTTGCACTGCAGAGCCGCTCTGCTCTGCCACACCATACGAAAACCCTGTCCTGTCATGTCTGTCATTTTCAAGGATCATTATTGATCCGCTTTTGACAGCTGACACCGATTTTTTCATCACGTGTACACGGCTCAGTATGAATTGAGCTTTCATTTCAGAGAGTTCAAGCCGCTGAGACATCAGATAGCCGTAAACAGGACACATAAGTCTAAAGAAACGCCAACGATATAGGAAAGGGGATGAAAAGGGGGCTTAGTCAGCGCCTAAGCGAGCACGTCCTGGTGCGTGGGGGTCCAGTTCAGCTTGATATCATACACATTAATAGGACTGCCAAAAACTATCATTGACAGAGGAGGTGGTAGAAGGCGAGCATCAATGATGACTATTTTGAAATACAGCCTTTTTTGGGTCACTTTAGCCCCGAGATTCCTATTTTGGACAAGGTTCCTATACCCATAAACTCTTCTTATTCATAGAGCATAGCCAACAATTATAGCAGCTTTCTCAAATAGATCAAGATGAACATTTGCCCAGCGATAACTTACTCTTTCACAACTTAAACAGCTTCGTCACACCGTTCAAACATCGCAGAGTGGTGATAAACTTCTGCTTTTGAGCAGCAGACTTGATGTTTCTGCCAAGTCTGCAGGACCTAAGCTTTTGCAATATTCCTCGGGCTTTTGAATCGCGATGGACATTGGGGAGTACTGGGAGAGCTGATATCGAGCTCCACCCATCCACGTGTCTGCTCCCAGGGACTCGACGAATTCATTGTCTCTTCCCGAAGTCTCGAGTCACGAAAATTTGAAAACTGCACTTTCTGGTATGGCCCCGTAGTCCGGGGTTGAAACTTTTCCCTGATGGTGGGAGCCCATACTGTGCCCAATATGTGTTTGGAAGTATGGGCAAGAGCAGCATGCCAAAATGTAGAAGTTTACGTAGCTCGATCGAGTTGCTTTCTGACATATCCCGAAGGTTTCGTCAACTTGAAACTGCTCAAAATGCCAGGCTATGAAAAGACATGAAATACTCATAAACTCATTATATTTCCTGCTTGGTGTCTCTCGTACTTTTGAAGAAATCAGAACTTCATACCTAATGGAAAGAATCGATATCCACTCCGCTGCGCAAATTTGGTCTCTACAAATCTACAAAGCATAAGAGATCTCTCCATCTAGAAAAAACTATGTGTAGCCAGGCTAGTAGACTATTCTACAGATTTGCGGGGAAAAGGTGAAGGTATTTCGAGAACGGCCCTTATTCGCCGATCAGTACTTATTTGCATCGCCATGTAAGAACACTCAGCTAGAGAATAAATACTGCTCAGTTCCTCATCACTTGCCGGTCATTTCAGATCTATTCAACCACCGTTAATCAAGTACCATTAAATCTTGAAATCTCGGAGACTACATATACCAACCTTCGGCACAAGTCTCAGATACGTGGAGGATCGACGAGACGAAGATCCCGTGAAGAGCACACTCTCATCTGCCAAATAACAAGAGTCACTTACTATCCGCGACCTTAAATTCGTAGTTCTGGTGATGAGAGCGGATGGCTTACCGCGAGAAGGGGTGCAAATATCCCAGGCGACCGCGTTTGTATTGGCAGCCAGGCGACGCAGAGAGAGGCTGTCTTCGACTGGAACTAAAAATCCAAGTTCATATTGGTGTGCTCGTACACAGTGGCCTCTTTCTTTGCACGCCCCAGCATAAGCTGTTGTGGTCCAAACAAAGGCATGGTTCGTGGAGCGCATATCATCCAACCTTCTGCGAACTCCCTTTAAGCCCCAGGTTCGTATAGGCAACTTTCTCCCAACCAGATGATATTGCTGTCGTTGGTCGTCTTTTGCACGTTTAGGAGACGACGCTTTTAGGGGTTGAAGCCAAAAAATGGTACCGGCTATCCTCTCGACAACCTCTGGACACAGAGGGACGCCGACTCTGGCATCCGCGTTTACATAGAGTCGCCTCATGCTTCTTGTACCAGGTATCTTGCCTGCTGCTATGGATTAATACGACGAGTTGGGCGGTGTTCTGGTACCAGAGCGTAGACTGAGTTGAAACTTGCCAAGATTTGCACTCGCCGAGAAGAGGAAGTCTTTGCTCCCGAAAGGAAGCGCAAAGGTAGAACTAGGATGCGTTAGATCTTGGATGGACATCTTGAGTTACTGATTTGATAGATGCTAGTAAAACTACTCACTTGCCTTTCCTGGGAATGTTTGCGAATAGTAAGCTATTTACAATAAGGTTAATCCACGGATCTAAGGAAACTTGTAGCAAGTAGGCCATACCTGACATCTCCGCGGGTTGCCTATGCTCCCAACAGACACTGCATCTTCAGAGGTCCGAGTTTCTGATAGCATGGTAGTTAGTTCTCTATATCCTATGAGAATTAAGTGTAGCGGTATTAGTAGTCACTACTGGTGGATCAAAGCATCAGACATCATGATAGTTCCTCATGCTATGGATTCCGGGTCGAACTTACTAGCGCTACAATAATTTAAGTATGAAGCAAAAGAGACGAAAGCTGACTTAGCTAGGACCTATTCGATTCGGCAATTGAGTCATCTGCCCCAAAATCGAAGGACGATTCCGAGACGAACATAAGCGTTGACGAACACGATAGCACGACGACGGCGCTGGAGCGTCGCTCTATGTGACAACTACTTCTGAAGTCCACTTTGGGCTATCTTGTAAGGTTTGCGGGTAATGAGGAAAAGCGTAACACTATATCTTGATGGCTCGAAATTTGATCATCGCGCGTCGGCTTTGTTCTATTAATAGCCCTATAGTGCTTCCGATTACCCGGTGACAGTCAAGCGTAACGTTAATATAGTTGCGGGAGTATTAAGGCTAATTGAAAAAATGATCCGGCAATAACTAGTACCTTCTAACGGTGACGTTTAGCCCTAGTATCCCAAGGAGCTGGTCAGACTGGAAATAGATGCATCGAGAACCAAATCATGATCTAGGTGAGTGCCAGACTTGTGGTTAGTCTTTTAAGCTTCCTGTCAAGTAAGCGGACAGCGAGGGGTTTTGAAGAAAGTGCGAGACTAAGATAACGCAAACTAATGCAGTATACAGATGCGAGAAAAACCAAAGTAGCCAGCGATAGCAGCTAGATTAGGATTAAGCCCAACTCTATTGTTGAATAGAGGCTGTCTGTTTAATGCCAACACTTGAGAGAGTTGTATGATCCTGACACCAAAGCCTAAAACTTGCTAGGAGTTGGAACAGATGAACCAGGCTACATCAACGAGGTCTGGAGCAGATTCAACCTCAATAAACTTGTTCAGAATCAAGGGGCTTGCAGAATTCCGCGGTCTAATCCTGTCATGCTTACCATTCGAACTTTTGGTGTCACCTTAACGCTGAATAGGCAGAAACACAGAAGCAGATACACCTTCCTAAAACGAATATACTCCTGGACTACCGGAAGTATCGTTTGGTGGTGGTGTCACAGTCCTTCTGTTGGCCAGCTCAACTTCCAAACGCCGAAGAAAGAAACATTCCAGCCAATACATCAAGTCGAGTCAAGCAATCTGACCTGCAAGACAAGCCTGCACTTGCCTTGCGAAACGGTGCTAAGCATGCCGTCATCCGCTCAGTGAACGTCATGAAGCTCAGAGACCGGAGAAGCTTCAAAGCTTGATGGATGTCCACTCAGAACCTTAAGAAAGACTGGGTATAGTGATCGGGACTATAATGTCAGTCAAGTGACAAGTAACTGTACCTGTCACGTATGAGACTAGTTCAGGAAATGTGCTGTGGGTGAAGACTCTTCACCCACAGCACTGAAGAGAAGTGACAGCGCTGTTCCAGTTGTTCCACAAATACGGGGCTCGAAACGTCGCCTTCCTCAAGTAATCTGTCCAAGCGTCTGAACTCCCAAGAGCTATCGTCTGTCAAGAAGCAGCGTATACCACCAATCTGGTCCCTGGATCAGATTCCAGCTGCAAAAATGGCGCAGCTGGGAATCCCAGAAAGGCAGAGCGCCTGCAACCACCCAGGCTCAATAATGGCTGGGTATTGTTGATCAATCTGGCGGGTCATCCCAAGTCCAGCCATTCGTTTGTAGAAAAAACAATGAACCGGGGGACGTACTTCTTGCACCATAATGCAGGTTTCCACGAGACTGTTGCATGCTGCACTACTGATTGTTGCATTTGTATGATCTTTTGGACAGTACAGCATCGCAGTGTAACGTACAATTTCAGGTATAGAGATCTGCCATATCTTGTGTACCTGTGGCGCTCTGGAGTACCAGCCAGGATTTATTCCCGCCAAATCCGCCAAATCCTACAAGAAAGCCATGTCTCAGGACTCCTAGGCAATGCTGACCGAAAGCAGTTGAAGGGATGCCGATTTATGTGGTATTATTCCTGCTTTAAAACCGGCGTGTCGTTTCTCTTGTCTCCTGGATACTTACCGTACTAGAGGTGAGGCAAAATGATACTCGTCAAGGGTTCAACGGGATTGCCGGCCCTGCAGGATCCCGCTGGCTGTGCCATCTAGCACTGGACCCTGGCTCGAGTCATGAAACTTGACAATTCGTGAATAGAGCCCGATGAGGTGGGTGAAGACGGGGAGGCGCAGGACGAATCCTACAGCATGCTGAACGAAGGGAACTCGGAGAATACCAAAAGAAAGGTATTACATGTACAAGTACCTCTGGACTGCAGAGTACTGCGGGAAGCCGTTTTGATGCCTGATACGTTGCGCAAACCCCTTGGTTGGGCCTGTATTTGGGCATCCTGTCGTGGACCGTATGCTAGATTGGCGACTCAAAATCTTAATCTGCTTCTTGTGATAGGGGGCCTTAATGTGACCAGCCATGTGGTGCTTGTTGTCTCATTTTCATGCCGATTAATCGTGGTCCCTACCTTTTGGAACCCGAGTTGCAACTTGAGAAGGCTTGATACAACAGTACAACCTACTTCGAAGTCCTCCGTACAACCAAGATATGTCAACGGGCGTACCCGTCCTCAGCCATGGCAGCTGTGTGGCAAAATACTCCGTAAGCCGAGGTTTCCGTAAGTGGACAAGCTTGCGAAAGAATTCCCTGTCTCTGCGGATGCTTCGTGCCTCCCCGTCTGGGTACATGGGTTGGGTTGGGTTGGGTTGGTTAACTTGGTTTGGCATTAGTACAAGTACGGGGATGTGCGATGTACATATACTTCGAAGTAGGCTGGGGAAGCGTTAGAGATCTCGATTGACAGGACTGACAGCATGGCCCTATTGGTTGCCACAGGGTCAGGGTCTCGTCAATCTCACCACCCATGTCGATGTCACTCCTCAGTGTCCACCCCAGATCTTCATTTCCTTGTCCATTTCCACGTTGCACCACCAACCCCCCAGTTGAAAAAGCAATAATTCCCCAATTCATTCTACCTATGGTACACTAAAATTCAAACCTTATGCCGTTCGCCGGGGAATTTACCCTCCAATTGATATTGATGCTGATTGATGCTCAGGAAGCAGTTGGTGCAGCTCTTAAACTGAAGCCGCAGCTGCATTTCTCTCATTTCGGGACTCTGTCAGGCGGCTCCACCCTCAGCATGGCGTGGGTGGCTTATATCGTATCATACGGTAAATTACTAGTCATGACACAGAAAACAGCCTCTTCGAAAACCAGCATTCAGAGCACAAGCACGAATGATCTGCATGGCTTGTCCATCGTGTGGCAGTCTCGCGGCTGTTGATGCGTGGAAACATTTCGTCCGATTCGCGCTAGCACGAGGCCATAACGTTGGAACCCATTTCCATGGTTTCACGCAAAGTAGTACACGGAGATACAACGAACATCTTTAGGAACACAAGATCTATGCACAAATTCGATCTCTATTAAGCGAGTACGTATCATCAACATCACATTACCATCACTGTTGCTACTATGGAGTAGAAAGTTTAAACCATTATTATGGTCCGAAGTGCGCCTATAACCACAAACAGTTAGGGTCATTACTTTCAATAGTCGCGAGTCATGCAAAGCTTGTTGATAGTGGCCCGCTGGCCCCTGCCTCTAAAGACCGAAGTTTCAGAAGCATAGATGTTTAAGCCGAAAAGTCCAGGGAGTATAGTAAAAAGAGAATTGTCTAGAACCCCATGAATCCTAGTCAATAATAGACTCCCATGTAAATTAAATGCTGTCACTTTTGTAGGATCCATCGCCTCATTGGAGAAATCCTCAACGGCCAAGAGATGCAGCAGTTTCGGGGATTTATAGAAAATATGATAATTGGCGGAAAGGTCTTGGTGCAGATCATCACCACTCTAGGGTGTATTTAACGTCGATTCGTATCGACATCACCCCTTGAACAGATCTGTCAGGCAACAGGCTGGGGATAACCCGCAAGATTACGACGCAACGCGTACAGTAAATCCAGAATACATTACACGATAAAGAGATAGATAACAACTTGCGATACGGAGCACCGATGATACGCAATTTTATACACCCTGCAACTTTCGCACTGTACTCTGCATAACTATTGTCAGCCCTGGTCCTAGCAGCCGCGGAACGCACAGTCCAGAGTTCCGAACGACCACAACCCTACGGAGTACAAGGCTTAATGACTTTGTAGAGATACTAGCCAACTTCCTTGACAACGGCAGACTTTTCGTCAAGCATGATTAAGATATTGCGGCTTTCAAGGCCAGGGCCTAAAAGGAATATTTAGAATTGGCCAGAGTTTGGCAGCAATGATTATGGATATTATGATTGTAATTTATTAATTACAGAGGTAGAACTTGCGATGCTTATTGATTATATAACATGTTCGAGTATCCTTTTAAAAGATATCAAATATTATAAAGAAAGTAATTACGACTATCCTATATTTTAAGTAGAAAGTTAATAGTTCCCTATTCTTAAATGATAAAGTAGAGAAAACGCATAGACTATTTATTAATATAAATAGAAGGAGTAGATATATTATTTATTTGAGACATATTCCGCTTTCTGTTAATAGAACTGCAAGAGTCCGTTTACGTAAACAAGTAGTTTATATATATATTGATTCTAGTATAGCGTCTCTCTAGACCCGCGCATATCAATTATATACTACGCAACTAGGCTGTTCTTTCTTGTCCTACATTTAAACGGTTCAAGGAGCGGAATAAACCCGTTAATGACATGGTTTAGCAAGGCCCAGTATACGAGTATGCCTCTAGTGTTCTCAAATAAGCCGTATAAGAGGCGACTTGCACGGTAGTACTAGCCTAGCCTGCAAGGCACTACCTCGTCGGATCATGACAACGCACGTTCCTTACCCACACTTCCTCCTTCTCAGTCTTTCTTCAGCTACCCCCTCATCACCATAGAATATCCAGCCAATACTGCCAGATTTAAATCCGTGTTAAACGAGTGTTCGCGATGGGAATAAACTCTCTGATCGAATCGCAAAGCTTCTACCGCGCCCAGAAGCGCCATCCGTTCTGCAGGTTGCCTTGTTCGGCAGCGAACGTTTCAATCGGGGGGTTTTTTTTAGCTTGAACTATAGCTCTGATCTTGTGGGAAAGATCCCTAGCCAGGGACGAGGGCCTGGTCGCCGAGTGTGTGTGTCCCTAAATTTAAGAGGGATAGAGAAGGTACGATCAATGCACTAGTTTTCATGCTAAAGCACCCTGTCAAGAATCAAGCACTAATCCTACCGTATTCGGTCTAAATCAAGCTACTGTACTTGTACTCCATAAACTCCAGTCTTTTAGATTTTGACATCCCACCTCGCTTACGCCATCATACATATACCACAACTCCCCTGAGGCTCCTCTTGCACTATCTCTTCGCTACTCTGAACAATTCCCAGGAGTCGTTCTTCCGTCTCCCGCGTTAGAGCCTCAAGGATCCCCTTATACTAAGTGCGGGAGCGAGATAACTCAAATCATTCCCAACCTACGCACCTACCTCCAGCCTCTGACGGCACTTCATTACTCCGTACACTACATGCAATTCCACATCTAACTAAATATCACCTCGACCATATTGCGGCCAGGCAAATACCCATTGTCGGCATTTGAACCACGGCCCGTTCGACTTCATTGTTTCTATTCCATTGAACAAAGTACTGATATACTAAGTTATCGCCCACCGCAATTTAACAATATCTTCCCCCGAAAGGAGGACTTCATCACACAGCGAACCCATCTTGGCACTGGGACGACTCCACACACATGTCGACATATACAGCCTGTGGATTTCTCTGTTATCTTCCAAGGCCAGAACAAGTGATCGACAATTGAGATCTGGATAACTTCATGCAAACTTGCTTTTGTGTACCTAGTGCCAGCATAATACTCAACTACAATAAAGAGTTAACGGCAATAGCTGGAAGGTCAGCCTCTCACGAAAAGAAAGAACCTCACCCCTCGTGCGACCCAAAAAGCCGCAACGCTGGCCACCATAACGTTAAGTCCGTCCTTGTCGGCGGGACCAAACTCGACTTTGTTCAAGGGAGGTCGATCTTGGGAGGGTACGTAGAGATTGTTCCTCATTACCCACGCCACATGTAGCGCTATCAAATCGTTGTATATGCGTTCTCGCCTCTTCTAATACCAAAATAGTTGCATGTCTGCTAACAGTATATCACAGGCCCAAATTGCTATCCTAGCACCTTTTCTTGCGAATCCAGAAGAGAACTGTCTTTGCCGGGGATGACATTATCTCCATCTCGTCACAAGAAAAGCTCGAATCTACGTCCTATTGGTGGAAACAGTATGCCGGCGCTGGCCTTGCGACCGCCAAATTTCTCTTCTCCTGGAATCATGGCTGGGGCAGAGCGGCTGCCAAGGTCACAGCAAGATCGAGTTGAATTGCCATCTATTCGACAAGTATGGTATACTCCTAACTGCGTATACTACAACTTACTAACGTTGACAGGCTATTCCCGAGATTATCAACAGTCGGGTATCTACTCAGACCTCGGCTTCTAAGTACAGAGGTGATGCTTATTCCCCAAAGGCTGGACCGGGAGTGTCTAATAACCCCGTCTACGTTCAATCGCCTCCTCTACATAAGCGTCAGAGGCTTTCATCCGAAGAGGACCAGGAAGTTGAATTTAGAGGGCGCACAGGTAGAAAGGAATATAGAAGTCCGAGCGGACCTACTCAAGGGGCCGAAAGTGTAACTATTTCACCAACCTTCTCAACACGACATGCAAGTGCACTGCCTTCTACAGAATCCTGGTCATCATCTGGTCGGAGCAGTCCATATCCGCAACCACGACATACTGCAGTGAGATCGCCACCTTACGATAGCAACCCTACCTTTGAACCTTCGAGTATGAACAGATCCGACTGGAGACCAACCCTTCCCAGCCTCCCTGCTTTGACTCTCGATCGTGGTCCCCCTCAAGTGCCCCAACTCCGTAATAGTGTCAACGAATACGCTCTCGATTCTTCACGTTCTGGAGCCCGAACATATCCCCAAGCGCAAAGTTCAGCTTTTGACCCCCCTATTTCATCGTACCATCAACCCACAATCTCCTATGGCTACCAACAGCCTCGAGGACAGTCGTTCTCGGGTCCTTCTCATGATAGAACGCCATTCTCCAACAACCAACATGCCATGTATGGAGGAAGTGGGTTCTCGTATGGCACGGTTGATCCCGGGCATGATAGCAAGCAAAGAAAACGGAGAGGGAATCTGCCAAAAGAGACAACTGACAAGCTCAGAGCTTGGTTCGTAGCTCACTTGCAACATCCATACCCCACGGAAGACGAGAAGCAGGATTTGATGAGGCAGACCGGCTTACAGATCAGTATGTCATTTCACTGCATAGTTGCATCTACAATCAAGTTTATGTTACTGACGGTTATAACTAGATCAAATTTCAAACTGGTTTATCAATGCACGTCGACGCCAACTTCCAGCGATGATCAACAATGCACGCGCAGAATCGGATGCAAGGTCAGCAAGGGGTAGTGATGGGAATCTTCTTGCTGAGATCACAGTCGATTACGGAGACGATAAACGTAGTGGTCCTTTAGGAGAGAGCGAGGAAGAGGGTGAAAGTTATGATGACGAGTATGACGGACTCCGATCATGACATGCCTTGCAGCGTAATCCAAAGAGGGGGAGCTTATGAAACACTGGAGGATTACAGATATTTTGAAGATGACTTCACGATGATACATGAAGGTCATTGCAATAAGGTTTCGGGCAAAACAGAGCGTTGCAGTGCTAAGCTGCCACCGAGGGAAACAGCCCCACAAAACCTCAGTTCAGACAGGTCTAGAAAGAGATAAAGTTAATACGCATAGAACCGACACGAGCCCAGAACTTTCAAAGATGTCCTATTACACGTTTTGGCAAGCGAATTTGTTATATTATATTGAGTCATCACCACCACTGGTGCAGCGATTCGGGATTTGAGCGGTTCAGGGCGGAAACTTGATACCATGTTTTAAACAATAAATATAAGCCAGCGTGCAAGTAAGATTTTCAATTGGATACTTAAAACATGCCAAAAGTCCAATCCTCTCTCCAGCTAGCCCCAAGATGTCAACGAGACTGTCAACGGAATGCCGCATCAAGCGAACTGCACAGCCACAACGTTCTTGCGTTACAGATGCGATGTCCAATGATTGGCCTTGTCTGTTTGCAATTGTGCTTCGCCAAGAGAAACAGCTATGGCCGGGTTATAACATCAAGAACCATCGCGAAGAGAAGACCAGGCTTTGGGAGAAGGAATAATCTTGATTGGACGTAATTGGAGATCTTTTCCTTTACAAGTTTTCGTTAGCCTTTTGATTTCTGAGTTAGATCCCAACTATAATACCAAGAGGGTAACATTTCAAGACACTATTTCCAAAGCATGATCAGATCACGCTTCCCAAATACAGTACTACGGTAGCTTTGCCTGCCTTCCCGCGGCGCGCTAGCGGAAGCTGAAGGCTCTAATCCGTAGCCTCGCTTTAGCTGGATAGTTGACAACGGCAATTGATGTTTAGCTTTTGAGTTGACAGGAGGTGGACGTGGACGCTAAACGACCCAACCGGGTCTCAGCCGAGACGATCTCTTAGTCATGGGGCACTTGCAGGAGTAGGTGTGTTAGCAGGGGTGTGATCATCTCCGCGCGTCCGGGGATGGGTTATAATCTTAGGGGTTCCTCAGAACAAGCTTTTTGATAGAAGTCTTCTGGGATAAGTGAAAAGGGGGTGACTCGCCAATCTCGCTTAGGCTCCGTGAAGCAAAGAGTGTATTGTATTGTTTTGACAATGTGTCAATTTTACGTGCAAACCTTACTTTTAGAAGTATAATGAAGATTATTGTAGATCCCTTAATAGTCGCATGTTGTTTGTGGCGCCATCACAATCCCTTCGGCACTCGCACTACTCGAATATCTCCGTACCAGAAGCGTCACTTTAGCTCCCACCCATTCGCGACACCACCCCAGAACAGGACAGGGTACTAGTATTCTAGTAAGACCGATTGTAGCGCCATTATTTAGGTATTTGAAATATGGGAACATGAGACGAAATCTCCTTAGGACCTGTCAGACTTGTTCTTCGACAGTGTGGGGAACAATAGTCGCAATCGGAATTGCCACAACCGCTCTAATCGATTTAGCTCACTTCTGTGCCGTGCCGTCAAGAACCGTAAACGTATCAGTAATCATAAGGTCCCGGATTCGGATCTAGTTCCGTGAGATAGGACAATGTTTGGAGAAGCTACTCAGCTTAGCAGGTGATGAGAGCTAACGCTTGTCGAAACGAGGGATAATGAACAAGGCAAGCGTAGAACCTTTCATACTCTTGTATCGTAGCTTTTGATGATTATGTTATGCCATATAGCTCTACTCTAGAGTATTTCGATCAAATACTTCTTGAAATTTTACTGTATCGTGAGTTTGGACCTGTGAATAAGCTTTCTTAAACCCCTGGCGCAAATCTTACGGAGATCCATTCGGAAGATGTTGCTGTCAGATCGGCCACCCCTGTACGAAACTACGAATGCGAGACCGATGCGAGACCGATGCGATTCAGTGATGCAGTGGCGTATATGCTCTCAAAGTAGTCCGTGCTGTGCTGCTTCCCGTGCTGATATCGCCGATGATCTAATCCCTGTAGTCTGCCGAGTGAACTCCAAGGCCTCGTGGAGATCGGCTCCTACTCTAGCATAGAAGGTGGAGTATAGTAGAGTACTATAAAGTGACTTTGCAAATATAGTACTCGTATACGGAGTAGTACGTACAAGTACGGAGTACGGAGTTGAATTTACCTGTACGGCTTTGCCGTTGGTCCCCGGCCGCTGTTATGCACTTAATGCACTCTAGCGGTTGTGGCTTACTGCTTAGTGGGGCCGCGGCAGCTTTCAAGGAGAAAGGGACTTGTAGACGGTCGTGTCGCGGCCAGACGGTTAGTCAATAACTCAATGATTAATGTATGAAGTGCTAGATGTCTCCATTGACGACAGGACGTTAACCTCGCATCTTCTTTTCTTTCCTTCCTTTTTTGCAACTCTTCAATAGCCGACGAAAGATCTTGCGAGTTTTATGTCCACTTTCGAGCTCCTATCTGAACAATTGGTCAATTTGCTGTGCTGGTTTTAAACTGCTCCCTTTTCGTTGGCTAACCTGCGAGCAATTATTCTTCGGGTTAAATAGCAAAGGGCTCTTGAGCAACCTTAGGACGTATAGGAGAGCCTTTTGCGAAGTGGTTATAAAGTATGCTACGCTTTCTATTGAGCACACTCATTTTTTCTAAGCAAACTCGAGCGAAGAAATACCTGTCATGTTGCGTTGCGTTGTCTTGAAAATACTCCACTTTATCTAGAGCCTAGATCCTCTATATCCAGTTGCAGCATTCGCAATCAACCTCAACGTCGTAGGGAACATGCTCCGCACCACTCGGGTAGCGGACAAGACTTTGAGCATGAGCACAACCATATTTCAAGGAAACAGGTGCACTTGCTACTCAGGAAGCACTGCCTAAGTGCTTCGCTTGCCCAATGCCCATGAAAGATTGCTTCGAGTGAGCTTTTCATATCTGGAGTTGAGCCAACCTCCACCGTTCTCAACTCAGCGAGACGACGTTGATTTGAGACAGTGGAATAAAGCCGGGTAAAATTCAAGTTACTCTACGCTCACTTTAGCAGACGGGCATCTTCTCCATGGTGCATTCCCCCAGCACTTTTTACGCTTTTTTAAAACTCCAGCATATTCTCCTGCTAAGCCCTGGTGGCCTTCTCTGAAGGAATTACGAAAAATCCAACTAAGTGAACCTTCACCCAATCTTAAATAGCGACCTTTCTTGAAGACTTCCACTAAAGGATCAGTCGAATCCAAATTCCCAAATGATATTTCTTCAAGCTTAAGTAAAATTCTTTCCAGTCGTACGAACCTTATTTATCCAGTTGCAAAAACCTCGAGTGGTATTCTTCAACTCTCGAATCGACATCGCTTCACTTCACGAATCTCCCAGTACCAAGTCTACATCACAAATTTCTTTCCGAGAGCAACATTGCTATTTTTGCGCCTGGGTTTTCTGACAATACAACGCTACAAACTCCCATCACAATAGCTCCCCTAATGCAAGCAACCCCGCCCGCTCTCCGCAATTTCAATTTCGCGGAAATCTTTTTCTAGGGATAGGGAGTTTTGAACCTCGAAATACTCATCATGTCATACCCTACATTCCTAGATCCACAAATCGTGGAATTATACTGTTGCAATTGCCCTCTACATGTTGTCCGCGCATATGACCAATCAGACTGCACAGAAAAGCTAAGCGAGGAAAAGGGGAAGAAGAGCAATTCAGTGACTTCCAAATAACTTATTATACCTTTACTTATTGAAAGGTTATAACATCACCGTGTGTATGTTATATTGCGACTTTGTGAAGATGTGTATTAAACGATCAAAAAAAAATATAAAGGAATGAATCTTCTAGCACAAATCGAAACTCGCAATTCCACAAAATACCACTCAGTCGCCCGAGAAACCCGTCCTCTCTATTTCCATCCCGTAACAATTGCAAAATCCTACTTTTAACCACGCCGAAAACCCGCACAATCAAAGTAAAAGCCCAGTCTAAGACGAACGAATATGACATCTCTTCGCACAGCTCTCCATCAACTCCGCAAAAGAATCAGGAATACGCCCCCTAAGTCTCCCAACCTCCCTCGCATCCAAAGCCTCCGGATACCCCAACGCAGCCCCCAAAACCTCATCATCGCGAACCGAAAAGAACGAATTAGCAATCTGCACCCGCCCCGCATCCTCACCATCAAACGCCGCCGCAAACACCGCCGGCTCACACGTCGGGTTGAACTGGAAATGCACCGCGCCCTGCGGGAACAGCATGCCCTTATACCGCGTCAGGTTCGCCATGACCACGGGCTCTGGCAGCGTGGGATTCACCTCGGAATCGTTGGCTCGTCCGCTCAAATCGGGCACGGATTCTAGCACTAGACCGCCGATGAGCTGTCCCTGGACGACGGTCAGGAGCTCGTTGGCGCGCGGGTGCGAGTGTGGGACGTTGAGGCCGCAGGCGTCGACGAAGCCGATTGCGGCGCTGACGTGCGTCCCGATTAGAGCGGGGAAGTTGTCTACGGATGCAAGGACGATTTCTCGCCGGCGGGGGCTACGTGGGTGGTGTTTGAGAATTGGAAGGTGATGTTGCATGCGTTGGGGGGGTTGGGGAGTAAGATTGCCTCTCGGTCTACTTCTGAGGGAGCGAGCATGAGGAGTTGTTTCAGTTCTTGGAGCGATGGGGTAGGAGTTGCACACGGCGGGATCGTAGAAGTAGATGGCTGTTGTAGTACGAACTGTTGCTGGTCTTTTAATGAAGAAGCTGTCGTTGCAGTAACCAAACTGGCTATAAGTGCCAGACGCATCAAGCTTTTAGGCATTCTGAGTTTTGAGGGTTCTTTTTAAAAACAGGGGAGGAGAATTGGAAATTTGGGCCTTGGGGTTATTGTGAATGGGGGGACTTAGTATCAACAAGTAAACCGGCCTTGTTCCAGTCGTTTCTAAGAATTTGAATTCCTTTTCAGACCTTTTAACCCAAAGGTCAATCATGGCGCTTTACATCGGCGTGATCCAGCAATATTGCTTATTCCTTCTTTTGCACTCCGCCACGCTCAGTCAATATTGTGTCTGCAAGCCGCCTCATCAATGTAGTCAGAAAACGCCAAAGGTGCGGCTCATATGTGTCAGGAGGTACCAAGGACACCCATAAGGAAACACTAAGAAGAGTCAAGCTGAAGGCAAAGGATCCCAATGCTTGATAATTGGGTGAGATACAACTGTATAAATATCGCTCGTAGTACCTTGTGCTCGGTCAATATGATGTAAGCCTCCACATCTTACTATCTGTAAGCTGCCACAGCAAGGCTCCGACGACGCAGGCTCAAGACAAACACCGAAATCAGATCAAAACATGAAAATGGCACGAATGTCTGACTCTGTGCCGGATCAGGTATATAGTAGGCTGGATATTCGCGGATATGGATAAGATTCCTATCGATTTTCTCTCTTCATACGATGGTCGCGGGGCTTAGCACAGGGTGTATTGGATATATCAAATAACGTGACTTCTTTTTCACAGGTTTAGGAACACGAGACTGTGAAATTCTCGAATGGTGATGAATTGCGAGAAGCAATGCTTATAATCAACACCCTGAATGAATACAAACACTCTTATTTGGGCTGATCAGCCGTGAGAAACATCGCTTGCTATAAGTTAAATAGAAACAGCTGAGGGACCAATATACTTAGACTCAAAGAAGGCTGGCTCTTCCTTTTCATCATAAACTGTTGATCTGGCAAAAGAAATATGTGTATATTCAATTGACTCAGCTTTTGACCGACTCATTAATCTGCTTAATTCAAGAATAGTTCGAGCCAGGATCATTAAAGGGGTGCAATGCTTGAGTTCGAATTCCAGAACTTCAGCTCGAAGCTGACGTGAGGATGAACCAAGATATTGGCAAGTGACAAACTCGTGACTCACGAATCCATAACACTGCCACAAAAGGATAGCCATGTAATCAAAGGCAGAATCCATTCCTAAGAAGCTTTTAGCTTGCGCGGAATTTGTGTCATTGAGGTAGAAATAGACAATATGACGTGAGGGTGAGCTATGACTTTGATCTCGTCAAGTCACTTGATTGTGAAAGCGATTATCCACAGCCATTCTATGGCTGTTGGTATCACAGGGTGATCACTTCTCTCGTACTAGTACTAGTTTTGTCTATGCTATTATTCGTGGTGTTCTAGGCTATAGTGGAATGTGAGGATATACCTCGCATGCTAACTAAGCTCGCGCTAAGTCACATGACTACGAAGTCTCTCACACTAAACCCCTAAATGTCCTAACACTAGCAACCTCTCTTTTATGCTTCATATTGCCTATTTAGGCCATGATGTTCCTCTATATCTACTATTGCCTATATAATATAGATCTCGTTAATCTAATATATATCTTATAAAGTGATAATAATGCTAGAAGGAGTAATAGCATATTAGGTTATAAGACTACTAAATCCTCCACCTAAAACCTTAATTATACTAGCAGCCGCAACTAATAAGAAACTAATAAGAAAGGCTTTCTTAGATTGCTTAGTTGCAATGCATAGAAAGCGTCGTAATAGCTCACGTTAGCGAAGATTTTATATAGCCTAAGGCTTCTTATTCTAGCCTATCTGCGTATCCCTCTTCACCTAACCCTCCACTCGAATAGTAAGGGCATTTGCATCTAGGAAGATCTCTAGTGCCTTATTTAGGTTTGCCTTTATTATTGCATCTACTAGGTTATTATTACTATTAATCTAGCGGATCTCGTAGATCTCTTAGTATTTATAGGATTCGCGAATCTATATAACATCGATTATAAGGCGCTTCTTATTTATTATTCTAAGCTTAATAAGGTATTTGTATAGGGAATATAAGTCTATATAGACGATTATAGGAATAGTAGGTAAACCTAATTGCTCTATGACTATTCTAAGTATAGTTCTCACTATATTAGCAATATTTACTCCTCTTGCTATTATATAGATATCTAAGGCTAGAACGCTTCTAGTAATCCTCTTACTCTTAATTAAGCTCTAATAGATAAGATTTCTAGTAATAGTAAAGTTATTATCCTTCTAAATAGCTTTATTTATAACTATAATAATATATCTAATCTAGGAGCTATAATCCTTATTATTTGCAAATAACCTATCCACAAATATATAGAGCTTAGCGTTTTGTATATCTAATATAATATAATATAATATAGACCTCTATATAGATTCTCTATCTGCTACTTAATACGCTTATTTAACCTTACTGCCTTCTTAATTATAAGTTCTTAGTGTTAAGCTATAGCAGACAGATCGAAAATCGCTTTAGGCTAATAAATAGAAGTAATATATACGCCACGAGCTTGCTAGCGTATATAGATTTCCTTATAGTTATTAGCTTTAATATTAATAAGCTCTAGCGTATATTAACCTTACCGTCGCTATTCTTAGTAAGGATATAGCTATTAAATATTAATAACTATATCGTAGTTAGCTTCTACTTTAGCTTTGCGACTAATTTTGCCTTTAATAGCTTATTATCCTTAAGCTTCGCGAAGCTACTACTTACTAGAATAATAGTGTTATCTATCTATATTCCTACTATGCTAAACTAGTCCTTTACTATAGAAATAAGGAAGTAGGGGTTATATATAGAAGTTATCATCTTAAGGTTTTCCTTATAGTATTTACTATAAGTCGCCTACTAATGCATCTCTGCCTTAGCAATGCTATATAAAGGTTTTAACACTATTATAATTATTCCTAGCAGGAATAAATAGCATATTTCCTTTAGTAACTCTACTAGGATAATGCGCTTTAACTAGCTCTTTAATTAAGGGTATACTTAAGTAATATCACGCAGAAATAGCTTAATATTATAAGCTATTATCCTGCTTAATAATAGTAGTAAGGTAATAATAACTTATTAGCTTACTCTCTAGATTATAGATAACTAGGTAAGTATAATAAGTCTTGACTTCTTATATAGCGCGTTTATTACTTTCCCTTTAATCTTGCAAATAAGTCTTAACTTAAATATACAAATATTACTATACTTCTAGATATTAAAGATCTTAAACCTAAATACTCCTTTGCTTATAAGACTATTAATCTCCTTTATATCTAAATCCTTATAAGGCTTTCTAGGGGTTATAATCTTACCTTCTTATTAAAGCTTAATTACTAGCTTAAGGTTACCTTTCTTCTTATATATTATAAAGATAATTATAATATCTTATTCTATTTTAAGCTTAGTAATAAAGCTCTTATTAAAGTTAATATTACGCTTAGGCTTCTTCTTATTCTTAGAACCCTTTAGTCTACCTTATTATTACTTCTAAGGTTGCTTGATTAGTAGCTCCTTAGGTGGTTAGCGCTCTACTATTAGACGCTTCTTAATACCCTCTTAGTCGCTTGATTATAATAGTTATAGAGGAACCTTATTATCGTGGTCCTTTAAATAAGGTCTTACTAATACTAATCGAAACTTTACAGGTCTATAGTTTATTTAGACTATATAGTTCTCTCTATCAATTATAATAAGCTTAAAAGGACCTGTCTAACCTTTTCCTTCTCTATATACCTTAATATTAGATTATAAAGGAAGTATAAGCGTTGCTAATATATTAGGACTATTCCTTATAGCTAAGGCGTTATTAACTTTCTGCTTTGCCTATAATTATACTATCTCACGTATTGCCTTTCTAATCGCCTCTACTCTCTTTATAATCCCTAGTAATAATATTATAGTATCGACTATTCTAGGGTAGGCGCCAAAGACTAGTAATATTAGTATAATACTATTAGGGCTAGCTAAATCATTTATAGCTTTAATAGCTATTTATAAAAGAATCTTAAGTTTAATACTAGGAAGTTTATTACTAAGGATCTCGTAGGCTTATTATAATTACGTATAATATCGCTCTACTTTGCCGATACTATTATAAGACTCTATAGGAACCTCTTTAACCTTAATCGATATAGCTTTTATATTCTATCTAAACTTAGCTAAAGTAAAGTTCTTTCTAGCGTTATAAATAACTATATTAGAGGGTCCTTAATATGCATTAATCTAGTATATTCGTAGAGTGTCCTAGACGTATTTAGCGCTTATATTAATAAGAAACCGTACAGCCTAGAAAGCTATAGCTGCGTCTATCACCTATAATACTAGTCTGCCGCTAAGATATATAATATTAATAATAATCTCTATATTAAATATAATATTATCCTTAAGTGTAAACTTAAAGCGTTCTAGCGCCTTTTATATTATTTAATACTAGTAATAATACTTTATAATCTCCTTAATTATTACTAAATTTAGATTATAGCCTACTCTTTATAAAACTTAAACTAATTACTAAATTAATAGGTGAACTAATTATTAGTGGATCTAGTGTAATTAGGTGTCTATAAGGTGTTATAAAAGGGCGCTCTACTCTAGATAATATAATAGTATCTAGGGATATTCCTACTTTCTTATAATAGGAATTTGCAAGTCTCTCTTAATAATAATATTCTTAATATTATTATAATATACTCCTATCTTATTTATATCCTATTGATATAATATAAATAGAGTATTTAAGGGGACTATATAGAAAGTAAACTTCCCTAGTAAGGTTAATACTTCTATAGTTTCTATTAAGATTGCTAAACTCTTTTCAAACCTACTATTAAAGCATTTAGCTTCACGCGATTATTAAGCATTTAGAGAGCTAGGAATTAAAACTCTCTAGCTATAGATACTCCTATAGCGCTAGTATCTAGTATAATGCCTTAGAATATATCTAAGAAGTAGTAATCCTTAAATATAAAGACAGCTAGCTTATCTTTTAGGATCTCCCTTACAAACTTGATTAGGTAGCTCTTATTTATTAAAAAAGTATTACTTTTAGTAATAGAATATATTATTAATTAATTACTTAGTAAAGCTATTACTTATTAATAGTCTCTCTTCTTAAACTTAGTAAAGAGAGCCTTATCCTTATAGTTACTCTCTTCCTTAATTAGCTCGAATATAAGAGTATTAAGAGCTCTAATTAGTAGCTTCTCCTCCTTACTCTCTTTTTTATTAATAATATTAATATCCTTATAACTAACTAGAAAGCTTTAGTATTTTACTATAGTCTTATCTTTAGAATAGCTTTATAGGCTTTATCTCTTATACTTTTGCTATGCTTTCTAGCGCTCCTCTATCGAGTAAGTTATAGACTAGCATCCTATCTTCCTATAAATATAGCACTTCTTTAGATATTTAAAAGAGCTTAAATTAGTATTTCGCCTCGAGTTGCCTCTATTACCACCACCTCAATTACCTGCCCTTAGTGCTCCTTAATTGCCTCCCTGACTACTATAGCTTCTATTAAGGTAATTAGTATTATAATTACTTATTAATATAGTATAAGTTATATAAAGGGAGGTAAGGTATCTAATTAACACGTCTAACCTCTACTTAGCTTTTACCGTTGCTTATAGCTAAGTATATATGCTTATAAATATAGTTGCTAGGTTCTTAAATATATCTTTATATTTCTTTACTTCTCTATAAGTAATAATAAGCTAATCTCGAAGCTATCTATTATTATAGTATTTCTAAGGTAGACACGTCTAGAGACATTTAAGCTCCCGAAATAGTAGTTTTATATATTTAGATACAGATTTAGTAATATTCTTTTTATAGATATCTTAAAGGGTTACTACTTGCTATTTATATAAGTATAGGCGGTAATGCTCTTCTAGCTCAAATATGTCTTTTATATACTTAATAAGTATATTAAAACTAAAGTTCTAATTTGTAAGGTAATCGAAATAGTAGGTTCTTACAAGTCCTATTAATATTATAAAGAATACTTATCTATAATAGTATAGCTCTAGGCTTGTATTAGTATAATACTCGAAGAAGATATTAAGCTTAGAGCCTAAATTATTATACTTCTCGCTAGTATACTTATCTTCTATATTATATACCTTTATAAGATTAGTAATCTTCTATAATAGCTTCTTAACTATTAGAATAACTATAGCTTTAGTTCTTGCCTCTAATTAGGCAGTAAGGTTTTGTAGTTAATTTAGATGCGATAAAAGTGAATTTAGAGATTAAGAAGGTCTATTTTAAGTAGTGTATTTAGCTTTAGCATCTAGAATAGGAGGTTAGTTCTACGTAACTGTAGCTTAGGCCTAGTTCTAAGCGAAACCAGCTCGAGCTTAAGCTTTAATTATAGTAGTAGTAGTATCTACTATAGCATTTTCCTCTACTCTCTAATATTAGTAGACCTGCTCCTTCTTCTCTATTTCTCTATTAAGGTAATAATAGTTCTAGATCTATTCTCTAGTTATTTCTAGACCTATTATTTAAGGAATAGGTCTAGTAGGTGGATCCTCTTTATCCTAGAAGTTATCCTAGAAGTTATCTAGTTAATACTAATATTAAGCAATCTCCTTTATCTTTTATTAAGGTGATAATTACTTTAAAGATTATTAAGAGGTCTTAGACATTATAGAATAATTATTACTATCTCCTTTATAGTTAAGGTTTATATATAAGAAGAATACTCTACTAGTATAGAGTTACTACTAGATATCTCTCTTTAACTATTTATAAGGTTTATCTTATTAAAGGACCTTATAGAAGTTATTAGCAATGCTATAAAACCTCTCTTTTCTTACCTAGCAGCTATATTAGCATAGCCTATTTCGAAGATCTTAGACTACTAGTATATTACTAACTCGAAAAGTTACTATAGTCTAACCATCGAAAATAGCTTTAAATACGTCCTAAAGATCTTAGTCTTTATATCTTCTTATTATAAAGACTATTATATAATAGACGATATATATTATTTATTGGAACTATATGCCTCCTAGGGGTCATGAGACTCTAGAAGGGCAAGTAGACCAGATGGGGACTTAGGTGGAAGTGGGTTGAAGGGGTTATATTGGCTCAAAGAGAAAGGCTACTATCTAGGTGAAGACGAGGAGGTTATATCCTCGTACGCATGCCCTAGCGGCC
>QGMF01000237.1:0-46991 GCA_007821475.1 Lachnellula arida
CCCTACCTAGCTGGAGGTTGAGGGTGGGAGAAGCTAGGGGGGACCACCGATTAGGGGGTGGCCGAGGGGGAGCTAGCCGCCTTAGGCCAACGGGTATGTTGAAATTCTTGGTACCACACTGTATAGTACTCGCTTTTATTTTTAAGTCCGACAGTCCCGCTGATTTTACTCCATATTTTTACACTCCGCGCCACTTAAAGAGCTCAGATCCGACGATTCCAAGGCCTTTAAAAATAGAACTCTTTTTCCCCACCCAAGAACACGACGAATTAACCTCAATTTGGCTACCGCTCCGTAGAAGTATATATAAGTAGGTATATGGTGCCACAACTTTGAAGCGAAACTAAACTAATTCTATAAAGAACATCAAAAAGTCGTCGAACGTATAACTACTTCGCGTAGGTATGCTCCACTTCTTGTCGTTCCTGACCCAAAATAGGGGTAAAAGTCAGGTAAGGTGCTATGGACCCACTATACGTGCTTGTATTACCAAAACAGCTCGAAAGACCACACTAAGAGAATAGAAAATGCATGGCTAGATTAGGTATAATGTTAAGCTAATGCAAGTCAGAGAGTGTCAGGAAGCTGTGGGGCAAAAGAGCTCCAGTGATCTTAAAGTGAGAATGCTAATAAGGTGGGGCCTTTATCTCATAGGTATGCTAGGGTAAAGAGCCAGTCAGACCTACAGAATTCTATATATCTAAGCTAAGTAGTGGATTTATAGTGGGACTGCCAGATTTAAAATAAAAGCGAGTATCAGACAAGCGGGATCTCGGGTCATTCTTGTTCACTACAGTACGCCTGCTATGGGGATATCCACGGGCTTAAAAATTTCCTTTCTATACTTTCCTTCCCTGTTTTTCACCTGCCAGCTAATCACTCTTCAATACCCCGACGCCATAGCTTCTACGAGCCAAGTGCTTGATTTTACATTAGACCAAACTCCGTTCCTTTTAAGCAACCATTTCGGCCGCGTTGCGGCGATATCATGTACTGACATACTGACATACTAGTTTCGTATCATGCGAGTTGCAAGGGCATTCGGAGCTATTGCCTAGCATCTATTTCCATCTCATCAATGGATCTAAAATAGGCACGTACGAACTAATAAGTGAGAGCGGTGTGGCACTGGCGGAGACAGAGTTTCGGGCATCACCATCTTAATTGGTTAATGCATTTTTTTACAACATGGAAAACACCTTGATGAACTAGACGAGGCTTGGGGAGGGATGTGACGGACAATGGAAACAGCAGAACCCCCTCGTAGCAATCGGTATATATAATCTCCAGACCTTTCCCGATGGTCAGTCCCCGAGCTCTAATTCAAAATACCAATCAGGCTCATATCTCAGAGGCCCAGCTTGGTACCAAGTGAGCAACATTCCATCATGCCTTCCCCATCCATATACGAAGTAACGGATTGCATCTCCTAACACAAAAATGCGACAACGCAGTAGCAGCACTTTCAAGATTAATCAATTATACTGACACATTTGATATTTCGTCAAATACATACCTACCTACACATAACAAACCCATCCATCCATCCAATCTACAAGTAACAATAGCGACACCACACCGATACGCCCCTCAATCACCAAAAGAATAAATAAACACCTGCACTCCATAATCAAATCCCGACTTCACTTCCACACCCACATCCACATCTCCTGCCAACTTCCACCAGCTACCTCGAACCCCCCAAAACCAGAAATACCTTCTACCAAACGCTCGCGGAAAAATACACATAATTTCTTCACTTTTCTTTTACATAATTCCTTCACCGCATAATACCTTATACCACAATACAATACAAATCAAATCAAAACACGCACTCAAACAACTTTAACCTCAACCTCAACTTTAACTTTTCCACACTCCACCCCACTCAACTTAAATCAACACCCCATCCGTGCGCCACATCACATGGCCCCTGCACCCAATCCACTCCAATCCCCTCCTTCCCCAGACTTGTGGCTGGCGGGATCTAATCTAATCCTAGCCTTTCCGACCCACCCCACCTTACTGATCTGATCTTTAAACTTTAACTTTTTACCTTTTACCTTGCGGGTCGGGTAGGGCGGAATTATACTTTATACTTTGCTTTCGTAAGGTATCTTTAAAAGTACCTTACCTTAGCGTACCGTACCGTGCCGTGCCGTACCTTTCCAGGGAATCCTTGTTCGTTCGTTCATGTTAGGGTGTACGTACCTGGCTAGGCGCGAATACCTACCTACTGTACTGTACCAGGCCAGGGACCAGGGTGTTGCATTTCGTACTAGATGTTCCTGGGTTTATATCTTTAGACTTCAAGATGATAGATTTCAACGAATGGTATTGCGATGTTTCGTCTATTAGTAATATACCGACTTATGCACTTCTCTACAATACACAGGCCGGCACCCCTTGGTATACCACCAACGCAATAGAACAAGTAACGTTCTAGTGGATAAGAAAATGAAAAATGATGATGATAAGAAATATTTTATGAGGTATCAGCACGCCTGCCCCATACCCATACCCAACGCCACGCGCCGTGCTTCAATGTCTCCCGCCGCTATTGTTGTGCCATCTCCAAGTATGCAAACCTCGCTATGCGTTTCCAAACCAAATCCCAGAGAATATGCGACATTCTGAATTGAATCCCTGCGTTCAGTAGTTCCACTGGGCATATGCTTTTGAAAGAAAGAAAGAAGAGAAAAAAAAACCCCCCCCGCCATGCGCCCTATCCGTAAACACAGACTAGCTCGACATGTCGATGAATATAATTGTGTGGATTGGGTCCTACATCCCTGGTGCACTTGTTGTATTTAGGGAATGGCCTCCAATCCCCAGCAAATCTGAATCCAAACCATCTCCTATATTTTCGTGGTGTATCGGATATCCTCCGAAAGTTGTGGGAGGTAGAGACCCAAAGGCAGTGGCGTTGTTCATGCGCCCATATGTTAGCGGTTGCTGCATTCCAGCCATACCACTCGCTTGCATCGCAGGAGGCATATATGTTCTCTGATGAGTCCCAAGTCCCTCATAACCCTGTGTGCTATGAGTTCGCTGCGGCAGCGACGGGGCGACGGGATTGTGACGACGTAAAGCTTGAGGTCGAGGAGAAAAACTCGAATAATATGGAATATCTTGTGGTGACTGTTGAGAAGAGTAACCGTACGAATAATTGCCTGTCTGAGCGCTCGGCCTCTGTACAGAGTACTGTTCTCGAGGTGACATGGTGGAAGATTGAGGAGATTGGGTATAGTAAGGTTGCTGCTGCTGCTGTTGTGCGAATGGAGAACCGAAATTATCGAAAGAACGAGGGCTGAATGTTGAACCTTGTTCGGAGCCAGTCCGGGGGCGTTTTCTCGGCGTATCCTCACTATAACCACTGGATTGGGAATAACCCCGGCCCATTGGATTGTGTTGGCGGGGAGGCGATTCTATCGGATGCTGCATGGTGTCAACGGGCTCTGCTTGCATACCTTTGGGAGAATCCTTTGAATCGGACGGTTGTAGTTCTCCGGAACTCTTTTGCCTTCTATATCGTCGCGGCTCATAATCATTGTAAGCTGGCCCACCTTTTCGGAGTAAGGCTCGAGGCTCTTTGCGCAATCTTAGTTTGAGGCCTTGATCGCTAAAAGACCGGGTGAGGACTGTAGACTCTAACAATCCCCGAAAGTTCCTATGATCTTCAACCGTAAATGGATGAGATTGGATGGACCGAATATAGAGACACTCTCTCTCGCCCATCTCGTAAAGATTAAATTGAAGTCGAAATTCGCCCTCGTGCTTGACAGATAAATCACCGAAGACGAAGAATGCTCCGTCATTGTTGTCGGCATCTTTCAGTCGATGAAGAGACGACACAAGAGTACCAGCAAGTGCAGGTCCTGAAGGTAGAGCACTGTCTCCCGATGCTCCTGCGAGATTACAGGACATAAAGAAACTAGGACCTGTGGAAAAAAGTCAGCGCGTTGAACTCTCGCCCATCATAGAATAGCTTGTACTTGATAAGTAATTTTGGCCGGGATCCAGTCGAGTATTGATCTTTAGTTGAATAATTGGAGGAGGGTCGACGGGTTTGCGATCTGAACGTCTGGTCAGCTAATTCCAACCACACAGCAAAGGTAGACGTACCTTTATCTTTGCTAATAGAAACTTTTGCACGTTCAGGTTCTTGTCTAATTTGGAGCTGGCAGTCAATGCTGGGGTGCACCATGATTAGTTGGGGTTCTTTGATGCTGAAGAATGGAACATCTGCTGGACAAGTGTGAGAGGGGTTTACCTTCTCAGTCCGAAGACTCGGGCAGTGGCCGCACCCGCGAACTGGTGGGTAGATTGAATGACGTTCATGGAGCTGGTAGTTTTCTGTACTCGATTTGAATGGTTGTCCGCTTCTGCTTTCTGCGATGAGAAAGTTCCTGTTTACGGAGAAGATAAAGGTGATGCCGGCTGATTATATGAATAAATGAGTTCCATACACTTAGAATAAAAATAAACAATGGTCTTGCGTAATAGCTGGACCCTTTAAAAAAAACTGCATGGCCGGCGGAAAAGCGACATAAGAAGATGATGGTGTGAGCTTAGATCCCGCTTCCAAGACCGTTTGAAGGTTATTTGAAGGTTAAGACAAGCACGTTGCGCCTTCCTTTGTGGCTGTCAGATGGCGTACTGTACGTCGTCCCGAGTAGTGTGTTGGCTTAGGGAGGGTTTAGAAGGGAAAGTGCCGAGGGCTTTCGAGATTTATGACGCCGTTTTGGACAACGTCAGCTAGTTGGAACTGGAGGCTCTTCTCGGTAGGCCCCGAAAAGTCTTCAGCAGTGCTTAATAATCCAATCTAGTCCAATTTCAACCTAGAAGGCGAGACAACAGGCGCTCGAGAGGTTGCACAAGCACGGGGCTGATTGGTGAGCTGGTGAGCCGACGAACGGGGGGAAGGGCCAGCTTCTCTCACATTAGCCCCCTCGAACGAAGACGAAAAAGTTAGTGCTCGTTCTGTCCCGTCCTAGATTAGGGTTCGGGAGCGTAGGACGTCAGGGTAGCAGCGGTAGGGCAGAAAGCGGCCAGACTTAGTTTGGTGTGCCGTGCTTGAACAAAGTCTGAGAAGTATGAGCCGACGGGATGTAGTAGAAAAGATGGGAGCGTGGAGAGCTGATTTGCAGTGCTGTCTCCCGCGTAGGCAATATCGAAAATAGCTAGATACTGAAGTGTTGTACTGTATATTTAGAGGTATGTATCTGGAGGGAAGGGTGAACTAGTGACTTGCTACCTGTAGTGTACCACCGGGGGACTTGTACAAAACCCGCTACAAGTTGCAAGCCTAAGAAGAGCCACAAGCCACCAGCCCACAGAACCGCATACAAGCTAAAAGTATGGCAAATCGCAAGTTAGTCGACTGGGGAAGTGCAGTAGGCTACTGCAAGTGTGGCAGCCGCGATCCAACGTTCGTCTTCCAATCACAGCCACGACTGACAGACAAGTAATGTAATGTAATCGGATACAAGTAGCAGACGCACAAACACAAGATAATAGCTCAATTTGTTGTTCAAGAGAGTATTAAATTCCGATTGGCCATTCCAGTTCAGTGGGATCCGCTGCGACTTGAGATGGGCGATCTGGAACCGGAATCTGGGATTCGAGACTTGGTCCACAGTGACTTGCCGATCAAAGGTGTACTGTAAGTGTGTTGCGCCTTTAACATGAGATACCGTACAAGAAGTCCTGTCAGTACCAAGGGTCCCGGCCGCGGGAAAGCCGTCTTCAGCGTTTGCGGCAAACAGAAAGGGAAATTGAAGGAGGCGAATAGGTAATTTGGCTCAGTAACCGTAGCCGCCCCTCCAATTTCGAATTCCAAAGAGGCGGAGAAGTTGACAAGCAGCTGCTTTGAAGGGACTCGGGAAGGGATGTTGCGAATACTACTCCGCGTACGGCACCGATCGGGCATAGGCCAATGGCTGGCTAGCTACTCCCTTGGATTCTGATCTGAATGAATGTTCCTCGTTCCCCACACAGCAAACGGCAGAGACACAGCAGGTGCCGGAGTACGGAGGCGATGACAAGGTAAGACGGAGGCGAGGCAACAGAGATCAGACGTCTGCATGTTATGGGCCGGGGATAATAGTAAGCTCGGATCATACAACCTGGACTGGATACCAAATCACACTTCGGGGTCCAGGAACCTTCTCTCTGCTAGTAGGAGATGAAGAAGGGCAGGCATTGCCTTTAAAACTATGGGGGAAACGCCACCGTTCTATACTATGGCCATGGAAGCGGCAAAGGAAGCATTATTTTGTGCCAATAATAGTACCAGTCCAAGGTCTGGGTCTGGGATTGAGTAAGGGTACACAGAGGTCCAGAGCCAGACATGGGGAAGGGATATGAGGGCACAGAGATAGGGCAGGACGCGAGAGGTGGACGTGATGGTCTGGGGAGAGTGGAGTCGAGTCGAGCATACTGTAGTGCTGTTGTACTCGGTATTATACAATGGCATAGCAGCGTCTATCAAAATTTGGAGACGAGTCTTGCTGGCGTTAGTTCCCCGCGGGCCGTTGGGCTGATGCTGGTGCTCATGTCGGGGGCCCCTGAAGGGGAGGGAGACATGCACAAGGTACAGTATGGCATGGCGTGGCGTGGCATGGCATGGCGTGGGAGGAACATGCTGATTGCGCTTTGCTTTGCAAGCTATCATGGGCTTTCTGGGTAGTACAGTACTGTACTGTATCGACGTGCAGGAACCAGGACCCCTACATACTGTAAGATCCGAATCTGAATCTGCAATCGTCTGAGCGTTCGAGACATCAAGCAAAGGTTAAGCCGCCGCCGCCGCCGCCACCACCACACCACACCACAACACCACCCATGTCTTGACAATCTCGACAAGGACAGGGCAGTCGGGGCATTCTCCAGCGTTGCATCTGTCAGCAGCGCGCCGGCATTACAGATACAGTACAGCGCCTCGGGAGCGGAAGCCGCAGCGACTGTAGCCCTAGGGTTTCCTCTCCTCCATGGAAGAGATGTCATGGTGCATAATTGTCGCATTGCCGCAAGCATTGCAACTTCTACAGTCCAGTACAGTAAAGTACACGATTGACGTTGGTAAGCGCCGTGCCGCCGTACGTGAAGGCCTGTAAATTACTGTCCGTTGTGCTGTGTCGTACCTTAATACAGTCCGGATTTGAAATCACAAGTCGCCGGCCAGGGCTGAAAGCCATCTTTCACTTTTTGCTTTGTTTAGGTGCGCGACACGTCTTCTATACTCCGTAGCATTTCCCATGTGGCCGCCATGTGCTTTGTACGCCGCCGGTTACCTGCGCTGCACTAGGGTTCTAGGGTTCTAGGATCATTCGAGCCTCGACGCGTGTTTTCAGTTGTACCGGTACAGTATTTGTTTCTTTTTGCTTTTGCACAGTGCTAAATTTACTTCGTTTTCTTCATTACTTACTGGAATCATCGTGCTCTAAGTAAGGTTATAGGTAAATTAAATTAGCATCCTGCACACGAGGCCGTCCACTTTGCAATCTAGGGCCCCAGCCAATTCACTCCAGCCGAGTCTGGCACTGTTATACTCCGAGTAGGCGCATCAATGATGCCTCTGATTATTATTCATTTCTACCGAGCTTCTTTGACCTACACAGTCTACTTTCCGATACGTACCGGCGTTACTCGTACTTGCGGAAGATGACAAGAACAATTTTAGCAATGTTACTCCTAGCCGGGTGTCATCGCGGCCTTCTAACCGTATCAATGGACCGAGATTGAAGCTTCTCAGACCCTGGGTGCTAGCTAGCCGCTCTAGGATGCCTGGAAGGTAGTACTTTGCGATTTTTGACAATTTGGGCGTATATGGAAATGTAATTTACCTTGGTACTTCATATGAATAGCAAGTGCTGTGTTATTACCAGGGATATAGACGAAGCTAGAGGGACCTGCAGATAACCCATGCAAGTGTGGGCTCGTGAGGAGGTTCAACTCGCGAACGCCTCAAAAGATCACCCCCCTTCCAGCATTGGTGCAAGCGAGAAGAAGAATACCTAGAAGGTAGGAAGCCTTTTCAGTAACTGCCTACCTTTCTGCATACCTAATTTTACAGTACACACGCCTCAAACAGCTTCATTCAATCGTCGAACTTCAGACGTGTCATCTGAGTCTTCGTTGTCATCCTTCTGCTCCACTGATCTTTCCAAGCAGTCTATATGGCCAGATCCGTTCTTCATCTCCCCCATCACGCTCTCTTCGGTACATCAAACCGGTAACTGCTGTGTACAGTACCGTAATGAGCACGGGGGTTATTTCAAAGCACATTCGAAGCTGAAGGGAAAGAGAAAGATTGAACTTGAGCTCGGACCACATGCTCGCGCACCCCTATCCTATTTCCCTTGGCCCATGCTCCCTCCTGCATGCAGTACCTATTTGAACATCCCACACCATCCCAGGCCGTCTTTCATCCGAACTCTGCCAGATCGCTTCCGGTTATAATATTCCCCGCTCGGGGTTTTAATGCTCTAACAGCAGGCAGGTATAGACGCGGCGGGCCAGAAGCGGCTTTGCGAGCAATACCTGCTGTGGCGGCGGACGACTGCCAGCTCTCCTAGGATCTCTGATGCAAGCCTGGGTGACACTTCGCCAATCCAGATCAGAATCAGGGCGGGATGATGCATGCTACAGAGTCATACCCACGAGGAAAACACATGGCAAAAAGAGCCGTCAAAGTACTTTCTTTTGCGATTGAGAGTTCTCGAGTCCGGCAAGCCACGGATGATCTCCGTTGCAGCCCTGGTAACGTCGCACGGCGTGCGAATCTCAATGCACGAGGAATCCGTATTTTGGTCAGGAACATATCATCCCTTTGCAGTAATCGTTCCAGAAAACTTAGCATTGCATGGGAGTTGCTGCATACTCTTTGCTCCTCCTGGAGATACTGGTGTGTGACCTTTAAGATCCAACCAATACCTGCAGCTCGTTCATCTTGAACCGCTCGGGTCAAACTTCCTCGACTCATTACCCATGATGATATTATTGACTGATGACACAATTTGACGAACAACTGCAGTATCAATATATCATATTACTGTATCAGATATAACTTGGCATGCAGGAATAACGGCTGCCATAATCAGCAAAAAAGAGATGTATGTCTCAGACTGCCGAGATATCACATCGCTTCAATTACACCCAAGCGTGTCTCTTCAAACGAACCTTTCTAGGATCTCGCTCCCTTGGTCTAAATGAGTTACAGATCGTAGCCAAGGTATCTGACAACCGTCAAGTAGCGCGGGAATCCCCATGTGCAAGCTGTAAGCGAGATCTTTGGGCTGGCGCATAGCTTATTTGCATTCAAGTCCTTGGTTTCGTCTCAGCTGAACTTTCAGGTGGTTTGCGCATATTTCAAGACTGCTGACACTGAGACTTCGAGAACCGGAGTCTCTAAACAATCACAAGTGGCGTCAGTTTTGTCATATGCATGTTCCACAAGAGGCCAGATCATTTTCAACCTCGTTCAGCACGCGAGTCCCACGCATTTATTTCCCTCAAAATTTCAAATCATCTCAACTTTATGGACAAAGCAATTTGCATTCTCAGCCTCTCGCTACGTTTTCGACCCAATCGCGTGCCACGAGTCAATATGCGGGTTTTCAAGCCTAACGCCACACTTCGAAATGAAGCAGAATTCTTGAGACGGTGTGATTTCTTGTCTCTTCGAAAATCAGCTTGGGTAAGCATAGGGTCTAAAAATAAAGATTCCTCGAGAAGTCACAAAGACGGACTTCGGTGTTTAGAATTTGGCATTGAAAAATCTACAGACAACTTCAAGTCGACGTTTTTACGAGTACTTGGGATGATCCATTGGCTTTCATGGGAACTATAGTAAGGTCAAACTAATTGTTATTAGTCAGAATAGGGTTTCTTATGGGAAAATGACAACCAAATCTCACCGAAGGCCACGGAGAGTGAGGATTATTTGCAGAGTAAAGACTCGCCACTTGATTTATTAAGCAGTTACATTTGTCTAATAGCATCATGGAAGCTGGGGACTACAGGAACATCAGCTTCCAACCTAACGAAAACACCAATTCCTTTGTCGAATCCAAGTATCCTGCCACACCAGTTCGTTATGATGGATGGATCAGAACTCTCCTTGATATGCATACTTTCCAGTTTTCAATTCTAACATGAAGCTTCCATTGTAAGCTGTTAGCGCTTTGTAAGCAGTGTTATTGATTTGCGTCCAATATGCCATTCCGATTGCAAATCAACTTCTTTACGAAACCCATAGCCCCGCTATCGGTAGCAGATCATGAACTCGAGATGTGAGATCCCAGAGTGTAAAGTTAGGAGGGTTTGTCTAATCCTCTGCATCTTGCTCCTAGTCATATTGCTAAGCATCTTTGCCCTTACGGACCTTCAATCCATTGATGACGCTGCTGACTTATGTGCAAAGTGACCATGGGATGACACGGAAAGGGCCGCACGATCTAAGAAGCCCCCTGGACTGTAGGAGTATTGCATTTAGCGTGACGGGCTGAATGGTGTATGAGCTAGTATGATTTTCTGGGGTCAGTAGATGCTTACGAGCTTGGTTCTAAGAGACTTTACACAACGGTACCGTACTTGCTCTCCAAACCTTCAAATATCTTCTCTACCGTTCGTCAGTCGTATTCGATCGTTGCGCGGGTATAGTCTGAACAATTTTATTACCATATGTCGAGACGTCTAGTACAGTATTCCGTACCTCCCCCCTCCGTACATGTCAACAAACCGCAAGTGCTGGCTAAGCGCGTTATGCACTGACAGGCCTCCCAGTGAACCTTGTTGCCGCCACGATCTGTCAAAGGCTCGAAGGACATGCGGTCCTGGGATTAGACAAGGGCCCCTGTATTTGACGAGGGAACCATGGAACCGTGCTCTAGCGACTCCAAACCGGCGATGGAAGATTTATCTCCGTCATCTGAAAAATCTCCGTCACCCCATCACACAATCCCAAACTACTAATCTTACATGGCACATGTGGAATAATACGGAGTAAAAGGCATACGCCGTACCGTAAGCGCCGGGGGCCCTTTCCCGAAAGCACTGGCAATGTATTTAATTTCCGACTGGCATGGCGAGGCAGGCATTGTATCACGAACCCAGTTCGTTGCGAACTGAACCGAATTTGAAGGCCTGGTTTCTCGGAGCGATCTACGGTAGGCAGATCTTATATCCCCATGTCTTCGCTGTGCGTCCACATATACCCTATAGCGCATGAATTATGCATGTGAGAATTATATAAGAGGAGACTGTACGATGCCTTCTCATCATCACAATACGCGGTGAGGAGCCGCGTTCCTACTACTGTACTGTATGTAGCAGCAAGTAAGATTCCAGACAGATTCTTTACAAAACGGGAAATCATACAACTTTTGTGTGGACATGGAAATTAAGTCATGCCTGCGATGTGCATTCGCTGGGGTGGTATTTCAGTACGTCCTCTTTAGCGCTTCACTTCACTTTACTGTACGAAGCTGCGAGCCGCTTCTTCTTTAGGGGCCGAGTGCGGACTATGCATCAGGGATATAGATGAGATACTGCACAGTGTACCGCTCGATTTCTCAGCGGCATGGAAGCGGGGATATCTCTGGTTCCCCGGGGTGGACGAAGCGGTGTGCCTCATGTGTGCGTCTGCAAGGCAAGTCATATGATCTTTTTATCGAGCATCTTTTGACGAGTTCTTGACTTTCATCACTCGGGAAGAAAGTTTTCATATGAACATTCTTATTCCAGTCCTTTTTGCTCTCATAGTCCAAGAGAAGAGGACTGAGAAAACATAGTAATGTATTTCTTGAAATTGGCTGATATGCATGGCAGAGTTAGTACAAAAAGACTGTTGACTCGCTGGAGCTTGGTAAGAAAAGCCATCTTCACCAGAGAGGTGGTCCAGAATTCTTCTGGGTGGTAAAGACGGCCAGTGGCCGTGGCATCATGGACAGAACTCCTAGCTCTTCCCCGCCAGCGAAACCAGACGCAAGGCCACTTCTATTTGCTCCTCCATTCATCTGAAAATGGATCAAATGCTTTTTAAAATCCTCTCCTAAGTATCGGAGCTCAGCGCCAAGTAAGTTTTCCGCAATAAAACGTATATCTCAGTGGTGATATACATATAGCGTGAAATCGTTGAAATACGTTGACCAAATAGCCCATTTGAACACACAAAAACATATTACTCTGCATAGAATCAAGCGCCTTCACGGTAATACCTCATTCGTAGAACTTGTCTGAATCTTTAGGAGTGATAGTACGGGTTAGCTCAATGCTATGAGCTCGGTGTTCCCTCGAAATCAGAAAGACTGTAGCAGTACAGTAGAACTTCAAGATACGATAATGTGTTTAACTGAGCAACTATATTCAGGACACTCAAGACCTTACACACAACTCACCATTCTTGACGGAGACAGTTTCTGGCCCACAACCCCTTTTCAGCAGAACTACATGCCTGACTACGTAGTAAAGTAACTGTCCTGGAAGCTTTCCGCATATAACTGCTTCAAATAAGATATAATGGAGGCACAATAGGTTAATAACCAAGAATCGATTATTACATCGCTGGGAACCCAGCAGGGGTGTAGACAAATGGCTAGCCTGCTCGCGTCCAAGAAATTGTAAATTCGGCACCACGCTGGCCGTTGAAATGCAGGATAGTGCCAAGACAGTAACTCCTATGATGACTTGAAAGACGTGAATCCAACAACCAGTACACATACATCATTTTCTTTTACCTGCGTGTTCTGACTTGGAGCAGCACTTCAAGTGATTGCTTCCGTTGAACTCTTGAATCATCGAACGTTGCCTCGCCGCCTGCAACCAGTCTTTTTCCACAGATACCTCTGGACTATTGCAAGTGGCTTCTGGCTCAGACATCGAAGCTAAGGAGAGTCACGTCGGCCTTCCTTCTCGTATCCGCCGCCAGAGTGGTATTTGAAGGGCAGCAGAGCCATTCCTCTGTTTCTCTTCCTCTTCAACCCCCTTCGCCCGCTTTCGTCCCTCTCACCACATAGCAATAGTCCGGACGCACCTGTCGCGCAGAACCCAGAGCCCAGAGCCCATCTCCTGCACCATCACCGTTTTCCACGTACTCGAAGTGCGGATAACATACCAAACGCTTCTCAAAACCCCACCCAACTCCTCCTCATCCTCGCACCCATCACAAACTCTCGCAACGTCCGACCACCAAA
The DNA here is from genome assembly GCA_007821475.1 of Lachnellula arida. Taxonomy (NCBI): domain Eukaryota; kingdom Fungi; phylum Ascomycota; class Leotiomycetes; order Helotiales; family Lachnaceae; genus Lachnellula; species Lachnellula arida. Next base: position 13,197 of record QGMF01000237.1, read on the forward strand.
CCAAGTCTCCACTACCGAACCCCGAAGGGAGAAGACCACAAACCACCCTTCAAAAGCCCTGCCTGCGAAACAACCCCGAAATATCAAATTGATTCTGTTTCTCCCCACACCTCGAATTCCTTTTCAACAATGAGCACGATAGGGTACCACAAACATAATACACAATCCACGATACATACGAGTATTAAGAGCGGATACAGCAAAGGAAAGCAATGAAGAGAAGTGATGGCATAAGGGACCTTATACATTTCTACAATATAGTGAGTCTTCCTACGCAAAGTCACCGCTCATGAAACACCACCCGAAGCATTGAAACGGTTATGGTTTATCATCTCGCTCCTACAGTACAGTACATGCTGTCCATAGCCCTTCCTATCTCTGGATGAGGGACGGTGTTGAAACGGTAGATGTTACAATTGGGAGGGCAACGGTTTTGGTTATGCGTGTTGGTGGTTCGTTGGATTGAGGTGCTTGTTGACGTTTTTGGGTGGATGAGAATGCGCTTTTATAGAGTGGCTTTATGGGAAAAGGTAAAGAGCTTAGCCAGCTTTTGTCGAGGCTCTTGTCGAACTTGAACCCTCCAGAGAACTAAAGGAAATGGTAATGGTAATTGTAATCCCTCGTCCTTGACTCTGGTACAGTACACCTATTTAAGCTGGAGTTTGGACAGTCTACTCGCTGATAGATGATAGATCGCATCATATCCACTCTGTATCTTTCTTCATACTTCCATACCTGTTGTCCACGTAGCATCCACGAGTTAAGTGCTTCAAACTTCACCTGCAAGCCACAAGCCATTTCGCCTAAACTTCTAGGAAGTATTATAGGTTATTTTCTCAGACCATTTCACAGTGCACACCAAGTCAAACAACTTTCTAGCAAGACTTTATGAGCATGGTGCTAGAAAAGCGTACGATCGTATTACAGTCAGGAGCTTCTATTACGGCTATACGCCTCTGCCTCTTTACTTTTTCCTCTCACCAACAAGATCACCGAGGATGAACTACACGAGTAATCAAACTCCATCCATCCTCGAGATCCGCCGAACCCCTATTCAAAACCCCCAATATCACCAGGAAAACATTACATACCAACACCCCGCACACCCAGCCTTTCAACAAAGATCTCACTCCCTACAACTTAGGTTAAATGACCGCGAAGTCGGTCATACTTACTTGTATGCCGACCTGAAAGCCCCGCAGAATCTCTTGCATGAGACTTTCATTCCCCCATACATATATATATTATTCACAGAGCCCAATTTTCTTTTCCGAGACAAGAGCCGGGCTCCTAGTTATGCCGCGATCACGATCACGATGGGTTCGGCGCTAGCGCCCCCCTTTCCTGTGTTCGCTATCCGAATCAACCGCGCGACTACGACTACGACCATGGTGACTTCACATGTAGATGGCCATGGTTAATCAACTTTGCACCGCAGTAATGCGAATTACTCTGATAGCATGTAAGTAATCAATTAAATAAACGTACCTTCTTCGATATTCCATCCGGAGCAGTTTTGCGGCTTACGGTTTACGGCTTGCGGCTGAGAGTAGTGCGCACGCAAGCGGTTATGCTACTTACTATAGGAATCCCGGGACCTACTGTATCAGGGATTCAAGGTAGGTAGGTGTGCTGGGCGAAGTGTCTACTTGCAAGTAGTTGAGTGCAAGCAATTGTACTCGCGCTGTTTTTGCAGCACGTGGAGAGTTTATAGCGAGTACTTGATAATTTGATGCAAAAAGGTAATCATTTATTTATGCCGGAAAGCAAATGCAAGGATGCTGCGCAGACCATGCACACACCAGCACACCGCAAGAAAAGCATGCCCATGCATCATCTCATATCATCTCATACACATCAACGCCGTTTCCTATGCATCTGTAGCTCGTTTCCATTAGGCAAAGTACGATTTCCATAATACACCCTCCAAGTCCTCAAGCTGCTCCGGTGTGAAATACTGTAACAAGTTAGTTTAGTGAAAAGACATGGTGGAAAACAAAAACAAACCTTCTGGTCAGTGACCCAAGTATCCTGCCTCGTCTTCTTGAAGTCCGCCAGGATAGTCTTGACTGTCTTACCAATCGCCCCGGCATCATTTGCTGCCCTACTCGCCAGCATCGCCAAGACCTCCGGCATCCATTCTGGAGGCGGTGTCGCGTACGGGAACGCATTGACCAGCGCACCAAGCCCAAGGACAGCAGCGTGCCGACGAATGACTTGCTGATTACTGTTGATCGGCGTACTTGTACCAGACTTCTTCTTCGGCATCGGATTCTTCCTCAGGGCCTCAGTGAACTTGGTGGTGAGCGAGGATAGAATGTTGTCGCGGAGCGCGATGGGTGAGCAGCGGATCATGCCAGCTAGGGTAGTGGAAGCGCCCATTCGGACTTCGTGCTGCGTGTCCTCCAGCATGTCTGCGACGGCTTCGAAGAGTGCTTGCTGTTGCGCAGGCTTGATGAGGAAGATGCGGCGGAAGTAGATGACTTGCATGTTTATCAAGGTACGGAGACGCTGATGCCATGAGGTGGATACCTTGCCAATACGGATGAGAGCTGAGATGAATTCTCCATCCTCGCCGGCGCGGAAAGGGATGTTTGGGAGGTGGCGGTACACTTGATATGCTAGACGCTGAAGTTCTGGATCTTCCTTCACGTCCATCATATGCAGAAGTTGTTCCATGAAGACATCTGGGAAGAATGGAAGCAGCTGCGTGCACTCATATGATTGCAATGTGGTGTCTAGCCACAGCAATACAGTCTTCCCTCCTGAGGTGTAAGATGATGGAGTCTGCTGCCCAGGAGTTCGTTCTCCACGCCATACCTCGAGTCTGCTGAACACGTCTTTGAGGGTCGTCGAGAATTCCTCGGTTGGAGTATAAGGCTTGATACCGATTGAGGAAGATGCCTTGTTAGCCTCTAGCAGGGTATTAACATCTTTGAAAGCCTCGTAGTATCGTGTACGATAGAGTCCTGCGATGGTCCTTCCAATCGCTTCTCTCACAGCTTTGTACGGATGATCAATATGAGCAAGGAAATCTTCCAAAATAGGTTTATCAAAACGGAAATGCCACCCAGCGTCCTGGATTGCGAATTCAAGTAGCTGGACTTTGGAACTTTCCTTGAAGGCTGCATTCGATGACATGTCGAGTCGGAACGAGACAAGCTTGTCATATATTTCTCGACACTGTCGAGGATCCTTTCCTCCGATAACCATATGAAGACAAGTCATCCAATAGGTGATATTTTCCGGGGTCAGCCCTTCCTCAAAAACATTCAGCATTTTCGGAACAGCGTAGTCCCAGACCTTATTCCTGATCTCGATTGGCCGCTCCGATACGGAAGTAAGAAGCGCAGCAATGATTTCGGCCGTGGCGCGGTGTTGGTGTTTGTCAGACCCATCTTCATAGGTTAGATCCATCAACTCCTGGATATCTTCAAACGTAGCGGCTGATTTTCCCCTGACAGTGAGATCCAAGGTTGAAATCAGAAGTGCAGCGTTATGAACTCGGAACCTATCCGCGTTCGTATCACGCGGCTCCTGTTTCATGTAACCAAAGTACTTCGAGTACCAATCACGTGTTAAGAGATCACCAATTTGCTTCCTTACAGCATTTTCCACCTCATCGAAGTCTGTAAATTCGACTGGATGTGCCGTGACTGCCTTGAAACTTTTTCCCCATGCAAGCCAGCCGGGGAAATCTCGGTCAACATAGTATTCGGGCACCTCTGGCTTTGCAAATCCGTCGAGAAACTCCTGAGTCCAGTTGGGGTTATCTTTCGGCACGGTCACCTCGACTTTGTTTAGTTGTATCTCCTCTTCCCTGATGTACCTCTCGTAGCTGTGTCCGTAAAGAGCACGAGTTTCGATATAGTTGAATATCCGAATCAATGAGTCAGAATAGCTGTTTCGGAGTCCTGGGTGATCGTCGATAGCTCCTGAGACGACTAGTTCAACTAGTGAAGGCGGTGCTAGTGTTTGCATCCGAAGACCGGCATTCAAAATAAAAATGGTACATCTGCCAGCAATTTTCCAATGCGAATGCTTAGAAGTCTCTGTGAGCTTCAGGGCCAGAGCAGATTTCTTTGACTCCACCTTGCTCCTTCGATCTACGATACGGCGATGCTTAGACTCGATTCTGGAGGTGAAATCCTCTTTTGGTTCGAGAAATTGCACCAAATCTTGATTGATGACAGTGTAGTGCAAAAGGGGCTTCCCAAAATCGGCTAGACCTCCATACAGTGCCTGAGTGCTAACTTTCTGAATGGATGCTTTGTCAACAGAAGTGGATCGAATATAAAGATCAACCAATTGGGGAGCGTATCGCCAATCCTTTGAAATGGTTCTCGTCAAAGTGCCGAAGAGCAAAGTATACAAACAACCCTTGATTCTATCAAAGTCGTCGGAGTCCAGAGCCAATTTGAATTTCTCTAACAACGGAGGGATGACGAGCGGCCGCCCACCTACAAGGCTCTTCAGTGCGGCTTCTAAAGCGGACTGGGCACTAACTCGCACTTCAGCGTACAGGGAAACTGCGGAATCTGCCAGTTGTAACAACAGCTTTTTATCGAGATCTGACTTATGCCTGGCAGAAGAATTGTGCTTGGCTCTTTGGAAGTGATATATTCCTGCACGTTTGACCAAGATCGGCCTTGGATATTCTTTTCGGAGGCCAATAATTTTGAAGGCACGAACATCACTAACGTAGAGTCTCGTCACGCGCTCTAGCATGTGAGCTGATCGCTCGTTGCCAACATCTGTGATCCAGGTCCGATATGCCGAATACAGAGCTGTGAAGCAGGCAACGTCATCCTCTTGATGATTGGAGAGGAAGTCATGGATCTTCGATAAGAGATATCCTATATCTTCGCGTAGCTTGTGCAGGTGGAGATAGGTTTCACTGTCTTTTTCGAGCAGGTAACCAGCTCGATAGTGAAATTGCGGTCTCGTTTCTTCGTCCTCGGCAGCTTCGGCGAGCGGATTGTCCCCCTCGGAAGGCTCCTCAACGCCCTCCATGTTGCTATCACCTTCTTGGTCTTGCTCTTCGTCGGTTTGCCCAGCGGCCTTCTTCGGGTCAAATAGGGTAGCTACGCCTGAAATTATCAACCGTAGCTGAGAAAGATTTCTTGAGACGTCGTCCGACCATTCCTTGTTTTTCCCTTTCCTGCTGATAGACGGCTTGTCGCTGATGAGATTTGTCAAGCGTTCTACTGCCGTCTTGACTTGGGTTTCGAATAGTTCAACGGCAAATGTGATTTCGTCATCAGATGGTAGATGCCAGTTGATAGTCAACTCACTTGGCTTCAAACTTCTGCCCCAGTCGCTTGCGTTTATACCCCTTTGAAATACTTCAGGCTCATACAACGCGCCATCGACGGGATATATGAGGGTCAAGTTGAGTAGTAGGTGGTGGATGTAGTTCGAAACATGAATTGTTGGGATGCCTCGGCACTTCTCCTGCATGTAGAGGGCGACATCAAATAACTCCTTTTTATAGGGCATCAAACTATCTCCAACATGAACGATGATCATGCTAAGCATGCTGATGTGCCATACGAGAGCGCGGTCTCGAGGTAGGACATCGGTGCCAGCGCTTCTGTCTGACGCAGCGTCATTGTAGTCAATCTCGTTGCGGATGCCGACAATCAGCATGGGCACAAAGACTTTCAATGTCTTCTCGGGGTTGGCCTTGCAAAGAGCATTGCAAATGAAAGCCATGGCATCTCGAGCTTGATGAACGACGTGACCTCCCACAAAGCTAGATACCTTTTCCAATGCCATGTCAAAGATCTCTGGCGAAAGGGCAGCGAATAAAGGTGTGAGCGCCGCAGGCAACGTGTTGATAACCGCTTCCTCCGGGGACCCTGATCGTACTCGAGATGCTTCCGGCAGGTTTTCCAAAAGAGTGAACACCTTACCGAGTAAAGACTGACGAATTCGCCAAAGCCAGCCGTAGATGAGCGAAGGATCTTCAACTCGTCCTCGTCGCTAAGTTCTGTCCTGTAGTCTATTTGAACATTTGGACCTTCTCTCTCCATGCGTTCCATCTCACCCTGAACCCACTGGATTGCCAGAGTTGTATCGTGGACGTCGTCATGCTCTTTAGTTAGATCCACGAAAGGGATGCTGTATGCCACGGCTTGTATGACATTGAGAGTGTGCTGAGTTTTGGATAAGTCATTGGCATCGATACCTGGTAACGCCAAAGCTAAAAGCGCAGTGATATGACAACGTAGTCCCTTGTGTTTGGACATAACATTGGCGGTCATCTGCAAGCCGCAAAGAGATGACTGGCACCGATGTACCTCAACCATACCCTGCAGAGAAGGATAGAATCTCTGCAGGGCTCCTGGCAGGATCAAATGAGGCTCCAAGTATGACAGGCCTTGTAATGCGCCAAAATAGTAAGTCAGGGGCTTGGATTTCTTGGAAAAAAGACCCATGAATACAACTTCTTTCAAACTTAGCACAAATCGCTTCTTTAACTCGTCATTTATTCGCCGCTCTGGGGGAGTATCCATTTCGCCGCTCTCTTCTCGGTTCGAACGCATAACGAAGAAATCAACCAAGTGAAAGACGAGCTGTGAAAGTACATCTGTCCATGCTCCTTGATTCGAAGGATGGAAAAATGTGTCAATTGACTCCATCATGCCTTCTAGGTTGGAAAGTATCGACCCAGGCTTGCCAATTGCAGCAGGAGATAATGACATAACAATCCATCGAGCGATAGAATAGCCCAAGGGGTTTTTCTTCCTATCCTTTTCCAGATACATACCCAAGCCAGACCCAAGATCAATCAGGCCACAATAAGGCGAGCTTGCTTGTCCAACAGGGATTTCTGTTAACCTTAATAAAGCTGTGAAGATGAGGTCTGATTGGTCTCTTGTGAAAATTCCATATTCGGAAAATTCGACATGCTTGCAGGTGAGCGAGTCTCTTGCTATCCGCGAGAAAATGTCAAAAAACAAGATATCAAAAGACTTCGACCTGTTTACAAGCGACCACATATGGAAATATGTCGGGAGGTAATCTTTGGGTTGTAATTGCCCGGGCTCGTTTGGTGCTGGGTGAGTGGGCATCAGCATGTTCAAGGTTCCCATAACGATGAAAGCACCAGTGACCTCTGAGGTGCTGAAATATGGTACTATCTCATCTAGTATAGCCTGTCTTTCACGGGGATCAAAGTATTGATATGCAAATGTTAATAGTGCAACAAGGCTCTTGTGGCTTCGCTTTCGTCCACCTCCTTGGTGTGGTCCTATCTCATAGGGCAGAACGAATGATTTGATTTCTTTCCATAATGGCCGCCAGTCAAGTATCAGGTCGTCGCCAGGCTTAAGATAATGTTTTCTCCTTGATTCATGTTAGTCCAGCTGGCAGGAGACTCGGCCGCATGACTTACTTCAAAAGTGTGCGAAACATGCTTTCAAATCTATCTGCTGCAGTCGCATCCATACCCGGTGCAAAAGTCAGCATGTAATACAGCTTGACGAGCTTCACCCGAAGTGTCCGGGTGATTTCGAACTTGAGGTTCAGCCATCCCTTAAGTTCCCTGGTCCAATGTACGGCGCCTGGTGTGATATCCTCGGCCTTTATCGCAATGTAGAGCTGCTTCAAGATCTCCTCCAAGGCGGCGTTTCGTTCTGCTTCCTCTTCAACATTGTATGGTAGGAGCTTGAAATATGGGTAGGTTCGAGGCTGGTACCGCTTCTCTTGTTCCGACTCGCCCCCATTGATAGTAAAGCTGAGACCCGGAGATGTTGCACGCGATATTCCATCGTTTGGGCCTTCATTTTGTAGAATTTGTTGCAGCAATTGTGCATGGCTGCGACCGTTCGCATACCCACCTTCGTCCATGCTGTTGCGGTGGGGTGGTCTTGATGTTGAGGTAGGGGTCGATCCAACTGACAGCTTGCGCCTCTTTCAAAAATGCCCTGAGCCCAACATGAAGTTAGCAAGAGCTCCCAAAGGCTTCAGAATGGAGTATGACATGACCGCAGGATGCCCGTACCTCAGTGGAATACAAGAGATGGAATGTGGAGAGTTTCGTACTATCACACGACCTGGTAATAGTGACAGTATGCTCTGCACAACAATGGCTTACGAAGACCCCAATAAATACCCAGAAGAACGGGTTATTCACATCGACTGTGGACCATCGACAGTGAATGGGAAAAGGATTGACGAAGATTAACGGAGTCAGCTGTCGGGGAGGGAGCACAGCTGCGTATTTGATGATTGGAGTTTTCGCAGCCTTGTATGTACAGTACTGTATCAACGCGGATGGAGCTTGCCGGCTCGCGAAGCTTGATAGATTTGTAATGGGCAAGAGCAAGGATATTACGGGCAAGGAAGAAGAATTTGACGGCAACTACAAGTAATGATTTATCAATAAAGTAATGGAATATTCAATGCTACCAAGTACATTTCCTCGAGTAAAATTCAATTGCTCAAGCGGTGGCGCTTTCTTAAAAGGTATAAATTCCGGAATCCAGGCAATCCGAGGTACGCGTTACTTATTAGTCGCACCTCGTGCGTGCGCCTACAGTACGTGCTCACCACTGCCTTGTCAGAAGAATTGCAAATCCAGTCCAAACGCCCGGTGGGATGGTTGGTAGCATCCGAGAGCTTTCTGATGACACATTGAGTACCTGTTCTCGGCGAGATGCTTTAAGTCAAGCCAGAGAAGTCGAAAGGGTTCATTCAGAAACCTTGTAATATCCTTAGCCTTAGTGAAGATGAGACGCTTTGCTGGCTTCATCAGGTCTACGAGGACAATGAAGTGTTTCGTGAAAACTAGTATTCCACTGTCTATCATTAACAAGAAGCTTTGGACTCCTATAGCTAATATACAATGCCAAAAGCTAGAACCTTCGGTTTTAGCCCCCAAATTCCGAGGCTCCTTCTACGCCGATCCCCAGGCCGGTATTCCTATTCCAAGACCCCGCTTATAGAACTCAAGAAAACTATGTAGTGGATGTAGTCCAAAGTGATAGCACCAAAGACAAATGTTGGTACAAAATTGGCGGTAATAACCGTAGTAATTATTCGTTGCGTGTGTTGTGCAGTCGTCGGAAGAGACCCGTAAAAGCCTTCCACCTCCCAGCTTTCGGCTTCCTAGCAATCTCGATAGTCTTGGGAGTTTGATGCAGGTTTAGTACATCCACACTATGCCTAGTAGAATGGCCATTGGTATAGGCATTTTTTAGCAAGCTGGTCGGAACGTAAGATTGAGGGCGCCGGTATGGCTTCGTTGGGGTGTCCGGAGTCGTCGACGACGAACCGGGTAAGGCAAGGGGCGGTGTTGTCATCATCTGGGCCCCTGATCTCAACAATTTCTCTGTAGCAGCTCGTCTTGGTGGACTGAAATTATCTTCTGCCTCTCCTTCACTATCACTCGCCACAACAGTGCTAATGCCAGCATTTCCTGTCCTGCGAGCGGCAGCACGCTGCATAAAAGCTGTCCCGGCGGAGATGGAACGTTGTGGTGTGCCAGCATTCTCAAATTGAGATGAAATGCCACCCGCGGGGCTTCCTATCCTAACATGGCGGATTTTGTTGCCAACAGCCCCAAACCCCCCCGACATTGATTCTGGGGTACTCGCCCGAGTAGCGGTACCGTTTTGGTATGCTCGAAGCCCATCAGGTGTGAGCGACATTGATCTGACCCGGCCACCAGACGCTGCATTAGTTGCGGTTGTCGCCGCAGCCAAGCCATCACTATACTTGAAATAGGAGCACCACCCTTGGCGTAACGCGACCCAGATTGCAGTCACTTGAATCAAAGTTTTCAAGTTTTGATCTACAATGTGTGTGGTTCGCTCCGAGGTCGCTTCGTTATCGATGGGTGGGCCTGGGAGACCTCGAATAGGGGGGTATATGCTTGCCGAGGATGATACTGTATATGAGTTGGGAATATCAAGCTTGGCCTGTGTAAGTGTCGCAATAATCGGATGGCGACGTGAGTTGGGATCCAAAATACTAAATGTAAATTTAACGTCGTCGTTGGCAAACGCTTCAGATAGATCGAGGCTTTTGCGAGCAGTTATTTTTTTCACTTTTGCCCAGCGAGCAGTTGTTTCTATACCCCGTTCGTCCTCGCAAACAAAGTTGAACGAGTTATTTGGCAGCGGAGTTGCAACCCATCTGCCATCATTCAAAACAATTTCGGCTTTCCCTTCAGATCCGCCACATTCTTTCCTCATTTGGCAAATAACGGCGAGTAGGTCTCTATTTGCCAGGCCTTCTTCATCTGACTCGTGCTCCTCTGCATTTTGGTCATCGGGTGCATCATAATCCTCGCTCTTGACAACCATAACATCATTTGCGCCTAATTGCCCTTTTCCTTTGAACATTCGAGGGAATTTTTTGACCAGCCGAGGAACAACAACTGTAGACGGAAGAACATCGATGGCTGGCCGTGGCCTAGAGTCTGCCGATAACATTTGCAGCTGGAATAGTAGTTTTGGGCGAATTAGGAGCAATCGTTGTTTCTGAGTTAAAGTCGGTGCAGGATGTGCTAGGTGGAAAGCAGTGCTGGGTCGTAGCGACCGTCTCCGCCGACTTTTACCACCCGTCGTCGTTGTCTCACTGATCTCAGAATTGGCTACAGATCTGCTGCAATCTTCACTCATCCTATCTGATTCGGGTTCTTGAAAACGAACAATCGGCTCGTGGGCTTTCGGTATGTATGCTGACACTGGCCTCTGAGGATGTGGTGGACGCTGAGCTACTTTGGAGGGGTGAGGTTCATAGATTGTTGCTCTTTGAGGAATTGGAGTGGAAAATGCTGATCTTGTTATAGATTGCCTGGTGTGCCTCCTCGGGATAGAATTGTGTTCGAAATTGGGAGACTCTCGAGGTGAGGACTCGCTCACGAATTGGGCAGCATGTCCTGCCATTCCGGTCGAAACTAGAAACATCTTGGACGATTTAGATGGGAAGGGACGCCCCCTTATACCGGGGCGCCTTCCATATATAATATGCGCGACGAAGATGCGGAAGGCAGGAGGGCTCGAGAGTTGGCTGAAAAGTCAAGTTTGAGGTGGCTTGAGTGCATTGCACTAAAAAGGATAGGGCTGACAAGCTGTGCTGAGGTCACGACAGAGGATCACCGTGGAGGATTCAGTCGAGTCGAGTGAAGCAAAAGTCCAGGATCAGAAGATAGATAGAGAAAGCAAACAAACAGACAAATTTATAGGCGTCGTGCTTCGTCAGTCGGGAGCAAAGGAGAAATTCGGATGTCCGGGAATCTGAGGCTGAAGAGAGGAGAGGTTGTACACAACAGGCGTGTGTTTATTACAGTATTCTAATCATCGAGGTCAGCACGGCACGGGATGATCAGAAACGAACCGATGCCAATAATAATGGAGTGGGATATGGATGGAGAGGAGATGGCCAGTCAGATGAACGGGGACTATCGAAATGTTTATACTCCGGAGTACAGAACGAACGTATCATACGAGGGGAGCAGGGCGGTGGGCTGGAATTGAAGAAAAAAAGCCCGCAGTCGGGAGAGCCCACCAAGGCCCTGAGCTAGCCTGATGAGGGGTAGCCAGTGCCGGAAGAGTTAATTATGGGTGCATCGGAATAACCGGATATGTTCGTCCTCGGGCTCCTGCGAATCCTATTTACAGTAACAGCTGGATGTTTTGCCCACTGAATACAGCAGTCAGTCAGTCAATCATACGGTTGTGAAGCTTCACTTCAGATCTGCTGCTGTGATTGGCAAATCAATCAAGCAATCAATCAAAGAAAGCAATATCGATCTCCCATATCGCGTTTTCGAATTGCTGCAAGATCAAGACCCCTGATGATCAGCAGACGCGCGCAGTACGGAGGTTCGATCGTGGCTTGAGCTTGTGCTTAAGCTTGAAAACATGCATCGGAAACCGGGCAGAGTTGAAACTCCGTTTGTGCTCATCTTGAAAATTTCTCTCCGTTCTTCTCGTTCTTCAGACTTCCGTGTGGCGTCGCCGCTGGGCAAAGTAGGATTAGATTGAGTGTAATACTCCGTAAAAAAGTAGATTAAAGATTCAACATATGCCATCTTTGTTTTAGGCAAAGGGGGCACTATGATATAGTCGCTTGGCTTCCCACTTACTGTAGATATGAGGTACATGGCTTACCTTAGGTAGCCAGCCCCTAAATAGGGACTCTCTCCCTAAAATAAGATATCTCAGGGCCCTACGGAGTAGATACCGGTGCTTTGACGACCCTTGAAAGTATAAATTACCAATCGCGGGGTTGTGAAGCCAGCCCTGCAAAAGAAAATCCTTGCAAATTCAATATACCGGTAGGTAGGTATTGCATTGCTAGCCTCAGGTTTACCGCTGATGCTTGCTTGGCAAGGCAAGACAAGCCAGTCCAATTCTTAAAGCCCCGAGGAAAGGAAAGCAAAACACAGCAAAGCGCTCTACCCCTAATTCACCGGCAATTCACCATGCAGCTCTGGACCAGGCCCTTTGATAACCCGATATGCAGTTTGACCGCACTTTTTATTGTCTGGAAATCTTTGATTCTGGTCATTGCATGCTGCACCCCGGGACCTGGATATGATACCTCCACCAGCCTCCTGCTACCCACCCATGAATCAGGTGAAGGTAGAAACCTACCGACTATTTTTCAGTACATTGTTGGTAGACTGACAAGATGGGATGCTTTCTACTTTGTCAAAGCTGCGAACCGTGGCTATCTGTTTGAACAGGAGTGGGCTTTCGGATGGGGCTTTACTCGAATCATTGCCCTGGGTACTGCGGGTGAGACGGTCTACAAACCCATATCAATCTAGCTTCTAACATGCTCCACAGGCTTAGAAAAAATCGGCATCGCTAACTATGACGGAGTGGAAGCAGTTGTGGCTATTTGCATTGCCCATTTTGCCCATTTTCTTTCAGTACTTCTGCTCTTCAGTCTCACATTCGCTGTATTCCCAGGATCAACCACAAGATTTGCTTTCAGTGCCGCTGCATTGCACATCATATCACCAGCTGGAATATTTCTCTCGGCCCCTTATGCTGAGAGCTCCTGTGCTCTTTTTGCGTTTGCGGGTTGCCTAGCATTCGCAAAGAGCTTTACCACTGAACGACCGTCTGCAACAGCAAAGCATGACCTTCTACTTTTTGGATCCGGTGTTCTATTTGGCATATCTACGACCTTCCGGAGCAATGGAATACTGAACGGTCTCCTTTTACTCGAAGAGGCCTTCAGGGTCTTCCTGAGTCTCAAGGATGATTTTCAAATGGCCAGAATTCGTCGGCTGATTGCTTCTGGGCTCGGCGGACTAAGTGTTGCATTTGGATTCTTACTCCCGCAGTACATCTCCTACAGCGACTTTTGTAGAGAAGAGGGTGTTGCAATCCTCAGACCATGGTGTACAAAGCCGCTACCAAGCATTTATACATTTGTACAAGAACATTACTGGTAAGTTTCTTTTTGGTGGCTACCCACCCCCAAGGTCATGCTTTATCTCACACATCCAGGAATGTCGGCTTGTTCCGGTACTGGACACTTTCAAACCTGCCTCTTTTCATGTTGGCTGCGCCGATGCTTGTGATGATGAGCATTTCAGGAGTCTGGGGGTTTGGTTCGAATAGACAAGCACAGCATGCTACCAACAAGCAGCCAAAGAGGGCCGAGGGGTTTCCAATTCTGCGAAATCTGGCCACTTCGCAGCTGTTGTTTACCTTGATCACTTTCACCACCGCACATGTACAAATTATCACGCGAACCTCCTCAGCGTTCCCGGTCTGGCTTTGGTACTCTACAGTGTCGTCCCAAAAAGGAAATGCTTTGATGGGAAACGTGGCCAAGTTTATGGTTATGTATGTGGTTATTCAGGGAGGTCTATTTGCTTCCTTTCTCCCTCCAGCGTAGTAAACAAATTATTATTAAACTTAGCTCAGCTTTGACATATTTAAGCTTAAGGCTGAATGCCTAATGATCCTTAATTCACTGTTCAATCGACGCGTTCGTAGATCCAAGCCAAGACGCGGACGCGCTACGCTTACCTACGCTAGTGGCGGCGCTAAAAGATGCCCTGGCGAGCCTGGAAAATTGTTGGACTTCCCAGACTCTTTGAAACATAACATTACAACAAACGAAGGGGAAAACCACGCATCGATTTGCAGATGCGGTACTACCATACAAGAGACTTTTTATGATCTCAATGCCATATCAAAGGCGTCGAGCTCTAAAATAAACACCTACCGACCTGTGAAACACCTAAGGTGCATATTCACCTTCGACAGCGGATCTGATCTATGTATATGAACCTAATCAATAATCAATACAGCCAGCAAACACGCCAGCCCTAAATGTGGCAAAATAATGGATTTGGGACTGGCCCTGGCTCTCCCTATCAGACTGCTTTCAATCAAAATGACATGACGCTATTTGGAGGCGGTTCGGGGACTCCTATGGCCGGTCAACAAGGTTTTGCGCAATTTCAAGCGAACTTGATGGATACAGATGCCTATCAACCAGAGGTTGGACTCTACAATCAGGACGTCTTCACGCAAAGTCAACACATGAGCCCCCAGCATCAGGTATGTTTCGTGGAACTTGTCCATCTGCTATCCTGTGCGCTCAATACATGGTACTAATCTCCATCTAATTTCAGTATTCACCCACAGGCCCACATCAATACAATAATCTTCCACAAAACAATCCGACTCCAACTCGCCCTCCTGCGATGTTAAAAGCCCGAGCCGCCGAATTAAAGGCACAGCTATTGAAGGGAAAGGAAGCTCGCGCTGGTTCTGCGACTCCTCCAGTCCCAACTGCGGCAGCAGTTCCAAGACAAAATGCACCAACGGATGCTTCGAGCTCACTACAAGGATCTCCAAAAACCCCTTCTACTGCTACTGAAACACATGATCAGGACGTCAATGACCTGATAGCCCAATACTCTGTTTCGAAGCCAACTGCAAGTGCAAAGAACAAAGATCAAAACAGCGAGCCCACGACGACCACGAACCTTCCGCAGGAGTCGATGATTCATAGTTCCTCCGCGAAGTCGCAAGAATCTTCGTTAGGAAGCCCTATAAAGGTCACAAAACCACCTCCAAATGGAGTCAGTGCCGTTCATGCCATGGTCAAATCAAATCAGAACAGACATGCTAGCAATGGATCAATATCAGAGGGCGAAATACTGGAGGACTCACCAAAAAAGCCATCGCCACCAACGGAGCCAAAACAAAGACAACCGACCTCCAAGCCAGCTACTTTAGGCGACGAGTCAGCCCGAAAAATGGATGATCGACCAGCCAAGAACTCACACATCAGTGGCTCGCGAGATGATTCTCCACCGCGTCGTGCCCCGCCATCAAATCCAAGAGGCTATTCGCAACGCAGCTATGATGACCGGCGTGATGAACCTCAGCCACGATCGGAAAGGCGGGGGAGTTATCAGCCAGATCACAAACCTGAACGGAAGCCAGCTTCTGAATCTGAGAAGGATACATATCAGCGTCGCAGTTCTCGTGACGAAGGTTACCATAGACCTGATGTGAATAGTGTGCAAAAGCGAGAGGAGACCAACAAGGCGGCAAAGCCCCAGAAGTTGTCGACGCTTGAAGACGTGCTTGCTCATGACGAAGATCTGAAAGAATGGCTGGAAATTACCGGTTATCATAATGCACCGTACAGAGACAAGATACTAAGTCGCCGCCGGGCGCTTGCAAGACTAGATGCGGAAAGAAAAAAGCTCTTAGCTGATATCGAAGCCGATGAAAGATCAGGTCTTCCACCTACTGGGCCACAGACCTCTGCTTCATCAATGCTTCCTCCGCCCATACCTAACAAAGTAGGATCCCATAACGAGTCTACAATATCGCCAACGGAGACAATAGATGAATCGAAGAGTGATCGATCGATTCCCGGCAAACGTGCCCGTAGCGATGTCGATGATGGACGTGATGGAGGCTTTTCAGGAAAGATAGCTCGCACTGACGAACGAGGACCACGAATCAAAGAAGAAGATGATTATGACCATCGCCGTCCCAGATCAAGTGGCCCCGGCGCTCACCGTTGGCAATCAACCGATCATCGTGATGAAAGAAGCCCCCCCCGTCATCGGTATGATGACGATCGCGGCTCACGAGACCGAGGTGACAGTCGAGATCGGAATATTTCACCTGGCCGCAGGGCATTCGAGAGCAGGCCGCCAGCTCGATCTACAAGTTTTGGAACAGACGACTCGCATCATCGAGATCGAGTTGAGCACCAAGAACGGGATAAGAGACCGTTTGTGAGCGTTGGTGGCTATAGAGGTAGAGCCTTTGATCCCAACTATCGAGGTCGCGGTCGTGGACGCGGCCGAGGCGATTACCCAAGTCGTGAATTCCAGAGCCAACATGACGCTAAGAGCGAGTCGGTCGGCTCTAGAATTGCAAATGGTAAACCTTACAGAGATCAGAGGGGATTTGATAGAGGCGGCAAAGGTGGTCAGTGAATTTGCTCTTCTTGTCAACCTCCGTTGCACTTGTTTAGAGTTATGACTGTATTATAATTTGGACCCACGGGCCGAGCACAAAGCAATGCTCTTTGCTCCACCTCTTCATGGGTTTACCCTCCTTTAGTAATTAGTTATTCGTATTATCTGCCATGCTCCTTGCCTTGTTGCTCCCCGTGACAAGTGTCTGCTCAGGTTTGAAGGTTCGTGAGTATCTGCTTACGTCGCCTAGACACTCGGTATTTCATTGTCAAGTCATTCAATGAGGAGAATGTCTTGAGATGTATTGCTGATGTGAGTCGACCCTTCTGAGCATTCAAGTTACTTGCTAAATGGAAGAAGTCCGTTTGGACCACTCAAGCACAAAATGGTAGCGTGTTCAAGAAAGCATTTGAGAGCTGCAAGAATGTTATCCTTGTATTTTCAATCAACAAAAGCAGAGCTTTCCAAGGATATGTGAGTCTATGCGATTGTTCTTATTTCAAATTAGTGGTCTGCTAAAGTAAATGTAGGCACGAATGGAATCACTTCCCGGATCGGTTGAAAGCCCTGCGTGGCAAGAATCCATCAACTGGGAGAGTGCGGGAGCTTTCAAAGTCAAGTGGATGGTAGTCTGCTCGACCAGATTCCACCGCATTGGACACCTGAAGAATGCCTTGAACGAGAACCAAGCTGTGCTTATTGGCAAAGATGGTCAGGAGATTGAGGAGAACTGTGGGCTAGGCCTGATAGAACTCATTCACGAAGAGGTCCAGGAAGCTATGATTGCTTGGAGACACTCGGATGAGAAAGGTCCTTGGGAAGACTACCGATGAGATTTTGAAGTGGAAATCATACGTTTGCTCTGCTCTGCCATCGAACTAAATTGCTGGCGGAAAAGGATATCTGTCCTAATTGCTCGGTTTTATCGTTGCCTGGTTGCAACTCAACATTAGCATCGTTGCTTTAAAGATCACATTTTTATTACACATAACTCTCTTATTTCATTACTAACTTCATTATCGTAGTAAATACTTCAAACCCTTTCCATTCATAAGACCATCATGTGACAACGTGATAATGTCTTATCGTAAAGTGGAGCATTCCATCCCACTCCAGTCCAGTCCCATCCAACAATAACAACATTACATCTTTCCCAGCTCATCGTTATTTACATTTAATTTCCCTACTCGTCCTGCCCTGACAATCCAGCTCCCACCCCTCCAATCTAGACCGAAGGGGCCCTCCCCTCTGCTCCATAGTATCATTTTCAACCCCAATCACCATCCAAAATGCTCTCCCTCCCCATCCTCGGCCTCGCAACCTGTCTCCTACCCCTCTCCCTCAAACTCCACCAAGCCATAACCTCCCCCCTATCCAAGATCCCAGGCCCGCGCTACACCATCCTCACGCCCATCTTCCTCATGCTCCAGGAATTCACCTCCAAGCGACGCCTGTACATCCACCGCCTGCACCAAAAATACGGGCCTGTCGTGCGGTTGGGCCCCAACGAGGTGTCGTTCACTTCGTTGGAGGCGTTGAAGGAGATTTACGCGAGTGGGGGGAGTGGGTATGATCGAACGGAGTTTTATACGCTGTTTATGCAGTTTGGGGTCAGGTGAGCACGAGTGGAGTTCTTGGGGGAGGGGAGGGGACTAGTATAGTGCAGTGCAGTTCTGACGAGTCTAGGACTATGTTTTCTACATTGGGAAAAGTCATTGTACATACAGCCCCTTCTGGAGATCTGGCGGAGACCGACTGACTGGAAGACTAGCATAGCCAGAAGAAGCGGTATATTGCTGGCCAATATGCGAATACCAATATCATGCGGCCCAGCGTCGTTGGAGGGGTCCAGGAACGTGCTGCTGCCTTTGTGATGAAGTGTGCTGAGTCTGGAAGGGAGAGCTTGGATGTTTATGTACGATTTCCAGGATTGTGTCAAGTTCCAGTGCACTCACAATGACAGGTTTATTTACACTGTTACGCGCTAGATTGTGCAACGCATCACCTGTTCCACCCCTATGGAACCCACTCCATCGAGCGAGAAGAAGACCTGGAAATGATGCAAGAGCTATCCTACTACCCCACCGTCAAAAGTCAGTCTTCCCTCTCTCCTTCCATACCCCACATTTGACAAAAAGAAAACCAGCTCTCTCAGGCAACTTTGCACAATACTACTGGCCCACCCTCTCAGAACTCTTCAGCAAACCACGCCCCTCGCCCCTCGCCAACAACTACGTGCTATCAACAGCGCAAAAAGCCGATCCAGCACCGCAGACCCTGCTCTACGAACTCCAGAACAGCAAAGACTATTTCGAGCAGACGGAGATAGCGGCAGAGTGCATGGATCACCTGGCAGCAGGGATAGACACCACGGGCGACGCGCTCTGCTTCCTACTGTACCAGCTCTCGCTCCCGTCTTCAGCACCCATCCAAGAAAGACTATTCCGGGAACTCTCCCAGAACCAAGATACGCCGCTGGACGAGTTGCTGTATCTAGATGCAGTTATTAAGGAGGGATTGAGGTGCTTCCCGGTGATTCCCATGTCGCAGCCGAGATATGTGCCGAGTGGTGGGAGGGACATTGATGGGTATTTTGTACCTGGAGGTACGGTTGTCAGTTGTCAGGCTTGGAGCGTGCACAGGCTCAACGAGAATGTATATCCCAACGGAGCCGAATTTTTGCCAGAAAGATGGCTAGAGCCACAAGCCAGCTTGGAAATGAACAAGCTGTTCTTTGCCTTTGGTGCTGGAGGGAGGGGCTGCATTGGGAGACAGTAAGTTAGCTTTTGTGTTGGTGTGTTTGTGCGTTGGTGAAGGTTGTTGACATTTCTGCTCTAGTTTGGCGATGGCGGAAATGAGGTGTTTGTTGAAAGGCGTATATTCACGATTCAAGACAAGTATTGCGCCTGATATGAAGGGAAGGATGACGCTTTCGGATCAGGTCGTTTCGAGTCGGCCGTTAGATCAGACCTGCAAGCTTATTTTCGAGGCCAGGAATGAGGCTTAGAAGTGAGGAACGAGATGGGTCCCGGAACCGATGTCAGATTGGTTTAGAGTGCGGCTGAAAGGTCAGCAGCATACAGTATGCCTCAAGGAAGGTAGGTATAATAGAGAGGGAGTGAGGCTGTCCATGAATGGCTGCTCAGGTCAAAATGAGGCTACCATAGGCAAGTTCCCTGTGATGAATGAGACTGACTCTTTAATATTCTGGCTGTTTCCGTTTCTTTCCAATTGCATCTCAGTTCAAACGCCACAATCTGCATATCATCCCGAAGTGCAGAAAAGATAATATGGGCTCCATATTTTGCGGGTAGAATTGGGAGGAGGTGCATCTCCCTCGCGCCAATGCAGACCGAGTATGCATGCTGCGCCACGCAGGCAACGAATAGCGAACCAGTCCCTGTACATTAGCTTCAATAATTGCGCCTCCCCCGCTACAACTTTTACGGCAACGGGCTTGAGTCCCGACGTCACAGGACGAATTGTGGTGTGTAGTGGTGTGGTGCTGTAGCACCACCTACTGTACCTTCGGCTTGGGTCTATTATCTGGTCGCATCTTCGCAGCGCAGCCTCTTCTCTCTTTCCCTTCAGTATTCCCAGGCATACAACAATACCAAGGACCCGGTTCACGATAAAAAACCAACAAAACAAGCATTTGGGTGGAACCCTAGACGCAGATCTCCCAGCCTGGAACTCGACATAACTTTACGAGAGCCAGCAAGGGCGACACAAGATCGCGTGCGCATCGGGATGAGTTTTGGCGCTTCTCCATCTGATATTATAATTGTCGTTGCATTCTGCAAAAATCTATACCGGAAATGCAGAGATGCTGGCGGGGTAAGTTGCTGTTGCCTCCGTGTATTATTCTATTTAGCGACGAACTCGCTGACGATTCTCAAAACAGGTATACGACGAGATCTCCCGCGAAGTCAGAGGACTGCATACAGTGCTGCGACACCTAAAAGACGAAGTCGAGGCGCCAGACTCGCCGCTAAATCGCGATCACTCGATAGGAGGTCGTCAGCTTGAGTCGATTATTGGGAATTGCGATTTCACGCTACGCCAACTTGATGGGCTGTTGCAGAAATATGGCAGGCTTGGGGCCGATGGTGGTGGGAACTCGCCTTCGTCGCCGAGGGGTTTGTGCGATAAAGTCCGTTTTGGAAGTAATGAGATGGACCAGTTGGGAGCCATCAGAGTGAAGTTGATTTCGCATAAGACGAGCATGGCTCTTTTCTTAGATACTATCCAATTACACGAGTCCGGGAAGATGTCGACGACCCTAGATAATCATGGAAGCCAATTGGACGTTATACTCGACAAGGTCGATTCGATTGCTGCCAGGATGGGCCAGAAATCCGGGGGAAGTGTGATGACAAGCTATGACGACGACGATAAGTGGAAACAATTTCGAAGAGAGCTGGTATCGGAAGGGCTCTCTAGCACTGTTTTGCAGCAGCATAAGGTATGTATGTCGTTGAATAACCAGTTCAAACCCATACTGATTCCCGCCTCAGGATGTTTTACGAGCCTATATCCGAGAGATTGACCAAAAAGGCCTTTTGGATGACATGCCACAAAGTGGTAATCCAAATGGCTTTTCGCAAGGAGTTAATCCACATTTGTGGCTCGAAAATGCACATACTGGGTCATTTATTGACACTCCTCCGTCATTTGACTCCTTGAATTCTCCCACGGATGATAGCAGAGCGAAAGAGATGGTAATTAGAGAAGATAACATGAAATTTCCCCAGTCCATGAAACTGGAGCGATTGCAGCCCGAGATCCGAAAAAATCTGGGTTTGCTACAACAACCGTAGGTATATTGAGCTATCTCAAGGATCAAGTGCTGACAACGTGCAGTGTTCCAGCGCAGGGGATACCGATTCCGAAAGCAACACCTGTATTCAATAGAAACATTCAGCTAGAGCCTTCTCCGTTTCCAGTACTTACAACTTCGGATGACAAGCAAATACAGTACCATAATACCAGTGGATCATCAGATGACGATTCGAAGACAGATAATTTATCCAGGCGTTCTAAATCTCCTTCTAAAGGTGACCTCATTAGAACTAGTGATTTGCTTGCCTTGAGTCGAGCCTTGCAAGTACTGCCGTCTGGGTCACCCCAAAGTTTTAGAAGTCAAAGTTCTGTTGGTGAAGATGATGCGAGACGCTCAATTGCGTATAGGCCGAAGGAACAATCGGGTGTTAGCTCTTCACCTCGGACAGGGGCGATTTCTATCCCATCAGCGAATCCAAGAGATTACACTGAACGCTTTGGTACTAGTCCGAGACCAGATACATCGCGCCTGGCTCCAGATTCTTATGGAAATGAAATCCCTTCCGACGCGAAATGGACAAAGATGGCTCGGCGGCTGGTATCTCCAGAGGTACTCGACCAGGATCGGAGAAGGTATGAAGCACGTCCTGACTTCGTGGCTGTGTTGGGGATTCTCAGCCGAGATGAAATCGAAGATTACGCAGTTCGCTCCCAAGCCCTGCGAGCAGCACGTTCTCGACGCAGTCATCCCATACCGGCACCTTCCCAAAACCCTCGTTCTGCTCTGCGAGCCCCTGAGTGTCGAGGTGGACGCGATACGCCTTCGACCGACGAGGAGGACCAGTCTTCGGACTCCGACCACCATAAGAGCAAGCATCGAAGCAAAGCTAGCCGCTCGTATACCCCATCTAATGTTAGTAGCACAACACCTCGATCAGGGTATCCTGCTCCCTTTGGATCCCAACCACCACCGTCACCTATGTCATCACCATCCCCCATGTCACAGCCAGGATGGATGCCTGAACCTCCCCGCGAGAAGAGTGGTCAAAGAGGATTTTGGAGCCCTGCATCAGGTCAAGCAGGCCAAGGTTATACGTACAGTCCTTCGAAGGATAGGGAGAAAGAAAGGGACTCTTCACGGAGAAATCACCGCAGTTCGTCGAGACAGTCACACTCGTCGTCGCACTCGTCACACTCGAAAAACAAGAACCAAAAGAGCGAGAAAAGCCACTGGAAAGAAAGTGTAACAGTAGCAGGTATTGGCGGAGCAGCTGCAAGTTTGTTGAGTGTATTAGCTGAGACTGCGAGGGCCTCTGAATTTTTTATGAATAGTGTATGATTGATGAATCAATGGGATTGGGGCTGGGGTTAAATAATGATACCCTGGGATACAGATTGGGATGTATTATGGGCAAGCATAGCGAGGTGCGTTTTTTGGAAGAAATTTTGGGTGTACTGTGTATCTACAGTATTAATAGAGAAGCTACGATGGGATGGTAGTCCACCCACTGCCTCCAACCAAATCGGGCAAGGGCTGGCTCGTGAGGCCACGTGATGTGGCGTGCGTGACACTAGGTATTTGAAAATTTGCGAAATGAGAATGAACGAAACTTACTTTCAACTTCTTTCCCATCTCAAACGGCCGGCTGAGTACTCCGTAGAACTATCTACCGCGATGAAGTCAACAGCACTGTGGGGCTCAGGCCTCCACTAGCATACAGACGGCTCCTGCCACACTTCTAGTGCATCCACACCTTCAACTCCGCAATGTTCTCGATCGAAATAGCCCCAATGTTTTCCAAGCCAACGAACTCAAATGACATTCCATCCCTTCTCCAGCAATCCGGTCTGGCTGCTCCGGACGCATCTTCCTTTGGACCTTTCTCCAATCAAGAACCAGCATTCTCTTGAGTCTTGCCCTTATAATGCGTCCACTTCTGTGGGGAAATCACTAAATTCGACGGTTGCTTGTCCACTCCCACTGTAACCCCGGATTTTCGCGTTATCCGTCCCGTCGTTTTGGGGTGTGGGGGTGGCTTTTGGACATGTTCGCCTTTATGGATATGCTCAAGTTATGCTCAGGTTGACACCCCGCAGACGACTGGTGGAAAATCACTCCTCATGGTGCTCCGAATCGCGAAATCCCGAGATATGACCTCAGGTTCTTTTGTGTATCGAGTACTTTCATTTGCTGCCTATTCATTGAAGACATCTTCGGTATTATGCTCTCGAATGTTAAAGCTAGCAGCGTGAGCAGATCCGTTTTTCGACAAAGTCAAAGAACCTGCACTTCAAAGATCTCGGGCTCCATAAGTTCTGGACCGGTCTTGGCTTTGTAGAGAAGTACCTAGGCATACAGTAAGTTTGCTGTTCAATGATAGCTTACTCTCTTACTGTAGTAAAGTTGGCCAAAGTCACTTCACGATTCTATGTCTCCTTAATTTGTAGCTGAAGTGATGATTATCACGGATCCAAGTCCTGTTTGATATTTTACACTGTTTTTGCGCGAATATACCGGTCACCTTTTGCGGTTCCCGCGGGTAGTCACACAAGATGTAAGTCTTTAGCTTAATCCTCTCATCGGAAACTCGGCCTCTTTTCCTCGAGCAAACTTAACAATATCTTACCTCCT
The DNA here is from genome assembly GCA_007821475.1 of Lachnellula arida. Taxonomy (NCBI): domain Eukaryota; kingdom Fungi; phylum Ascomycota; class Leotiomycetes; order Helotiales; family Lachnaceae; genus Lachnellula; species Lachnellula arida. Next base: position 37,043 of record QGMF01000237.1, read on the forward strand.
GAGCTATTCTTTCGTTAGTGCGCACGAGGCGTTTCGAAGGCCGCTGCAAAGCCACCTCCACCTCCAAGTACGCCCCTTTCCGGTCTAACCTTCTTCACCACTCTCCCAATTCTCACTTCTGGTATGCGTACGTCTTGGCAAATCGGTACAGCCGGCTACTTCTTACCCATTGTTCTAGATGATCGTGCCGCAACTGGATTGCTCTATATGATGACGGTTGCGGCGCAGTAAGTTTCATGAACACTTGATGTTGGTAACTCGTGTTCTCAACTTGACTTCAAAAGTTGAGATACAGCGCGGAGGCCAATATTTCAATCCAGAATATGGGTACAATTTGAACCTTCAAAACCTGGGGGGAAAGACCGCATGGGCCGGCGAATAATACCGTTCCGTGTTCGTGGGGGGTAGAAAGAGGGGAAGCCGACCACAACGCGTATTGGTGGGGCAGCGGGCCGTAGAAGCTACTACACCATGCTCGAGGGGAACAATACTGTATATTTGCTGTTTTAAGTCTTTCCATACGACCGACACTGCATATTTTATAGCATCTACTTACAGGGTGCCTTGAGATACCTAGATGCAGTGTTGATACTGGAGATACATGCCTACCTTACCTTAGCATGCAGTCATGCAATGCCTGGTGATCATAGGCGAATCATCGCCCCACATGGATTTAGGGACTGTCCTGTCAAAGTTACATTATGAGTCTATGGCGGATCCCGTTGTGGGACAAACTATAGGCGGAATCAGTTCCCCACCTGACGCTAACCCCGCAATAAGCTAAAAAAGGCTCTGACGTGGGGGGGCTTTTCGAATATCGATCATGGATATACCCATCCATCCCATCAATTATGGAGTTGACTACCTAGGTAGTCGACGGCTAAGTTTGCGGAGCCGTAAGGATGCATACTCCGTAAGCCCCAGCATGACCACGGACTATTATCGGGTACTTCGGTATCCAACTTGAAATTAGCACAGTATTCTACCTTTACTTTGTCATTTGGGTCTTTTTGTTGTTTCTGCGTGTGCATTTAGATTGTTGTATATCTCGAAGCAGTCCTCCATTTTCATCATGTAGATAGACCATGGCATAGTGTGCGGAGTATCAGCCATTGCGGAAGGTATACGGCTTTGATACTCCCGTACCTCCGTACCACTTCGCCTCAGCTCTCAATTCTCCATTCTAAATTCGGATTGAGCCCCACAGTGAGTACTTGCGGGGTATTAAGCGTCCACCCAAAGATGCAGCGGGAAAGTTTCACCTCTAGTAAGCAACCATGCCAGTTGTAAAACTGTTATTTGAGATCAGAGATAAGGGCACATGTCCGCCTATTTCCACTATTGGTTACATCGATTGCGTCTACTAGATCCGCCTAATGCATTTAGTTCTCACTCGTCCTCCCCAGATCCAGACTCTGTACCGGTGAGGGGTAGTAGCTGGTCCCGCCTGGACGAATTGACTTCGAAACACGCATTCTTTACGCAACCTTGCAGGTTGGTAATGCCTGGGAGTCCAATCGACCTCGAAAACATCCTGGCGAAGCCACCCAACACGAATAAAGAGGAGAGCGGAAGCGCTTTAGCCAAATTAGCTGGATTCCTGGTCGTGCGGGGTTCAAAGATCCACTCCTTCTGAAGAGTTCAAAAGGACGAGGATGCGCCTGGAATCCGGCTGAATTCACTTTCCATCCACACTGGTTTACATTCAGTGTACAGAGAAGTTTTAACGGAAAAAGCATATTTAAAAAAAGACAAGGACCACAACAAGATGACTGTCCCCGATGAGGTTGATATTATAGTATGCGGCGGTGGCAGCTGTGGTTGTGTTGTTGCCGGCCGGTAGGTTGTATTCCTCGCTCCCACTGACTTCCTCTGACCCTCCCAGGCTGGCCAATCTCGACCATAATCTCCAAGTCTTGTTGATCGAGGGTGGAGAAAGCAACTTGAATAACCCGTGGGTCTTTAGACCGGGAATTTGTGAGCAATATCAATGTGTGGACCTGTGTGAGGGAAGCTGACAAAAGCAAGACCCCCGAAATATGAAATTAGACAGCAAGACTGCTTCTTTTTACCATTCACGTCCATCAGAATGGCTAGGCGGTCGTCGTGCCAGTAAGTCTAATTTCTAACCCCATGACCTGCCTGGCTGGGCTGGTCACACAATCTCGAAACTTCCATTGTTCTTTCAAAACCTATGGCGGACGAAGCCTGTTTTGCATTTGAAGAAAAAGTCGACTGGATGGTCACTAACAACTTTGCAAGTCGTTCCTTGTGCCCATATCTTGGGTGGAGGCTCATCTATCAACTTTATGATGTATACTCGGGCATCGGCATCAGATTATGATGATTTCCACGCGAAAGGATGGAAGACCGAGGAACTCATTCCACTCATGAGGAAGCACGAAACGTATCAACGTGCAAGCAATAATAGGTGAGACTCAGTTGCGCATTTGCTATGCGTGATCGAGCTGACGACCCGGAAGGGATATTCATGGATTTGAGGGTCCAATCAAAGTCTCCTTCGGAAACTACACGTATCCTATCATGCAAGACTTCCTCAGAGCAAGCGAATCGCAAGGTATCCCAACTACCGATGATCTCCAGGACCTTGTAACTGGCCAGTAAGTTTTTACTTTTCGATTCAACTGCCAAGTAATGGGTCGGACTAACAACCTTTACAGTGGTGCTGAGCAATGGTTGAAATGGATTAATCGAGATGTGAGAGCATACTGAAATCCTCAAGTTGGACATCAGCTGACAAACACTTCCTAGACTGGCCGTCGAAGCGATTCAGCCCATGCTTACATTCATTCTACGAGGGCCGTCCACCAGAACTTGCACTTGCAGTGTAACACCAAGGTCGACAAAGTCATACTGGAAAATGGAGTGGCCGTCGGCGTGAGGACCGTGCCAACTAAGCCGTTACACCCATCCGTAAGTAAAGAAAATATCCTTGAAATAGCATTGTTGATACGAGTTTCCTCCAGCAGCAACAGTCGCGTACTTTCAGAGCTCGCAAGCAAATCATCGTTTCTGGAGGTACACTCTCATCGCCATTGATTCTTCAGCGAAGCGGTATCGGCGACAAGAATAAGTTGCAGAAGGTTGGTGTCAAGCCTATTGTCGACCTGCCAGGTGTGGGTCTGAACTTCCAAGACCATTACTTGACTTTCTCAGGTAAGTTTCCTCGGTTCAATGACTTCACTCCATTAGTTTATTAACATTGCATAGTGTACCGCGCCAAGCCCGATACTGAGAGTTTTGATGACTTCGTTCGAGGCGACCCTGCAGTCCAGAAGGCTGTGTACGAGGAATGGAATCTCAAAGGAACAGGTCCACTTGCTACCAACGGAATTGAAGCTGGTGTCAAGGTCCGCCCAACTGAAGCGGAGCTCAAGGAGATGGAGTCGTGGCCTACACCACACTTCCGAAGCGGCTGGGACAGCTATTTCAAGAACAAGCCTGACAAGCCAGTCATGCATTATTCCGTCATCGCAGGGTAAGTGTTTTGGCTCGTTGACTTTGAATAGCAACTGACTTCTGTAGATGGTTCGGTGATCACATGTTGATGCCACCTGGAAAATTCTTCACCATGTTCCACTTCCTCGAATATCCCTTCTCCCGTGGTGAGACCCACATTGTCTCTCCAGACCCATACGAGGCGCCAGATTTCGATGCCGGTTTCATGAACGACGAGCGTGATATGGCTCCTATGGTATGGGGCTACATCAAGTCCAGTATGTATCTGCTTTTACCTCTGTGCCTCCTCGCCTGCTAATTCCCATTATAGGAGAGACAGCTAGACGCATGGACGCCTATGCCGGTGAAGTACAGAATATGGTGAGCTGCATTTGATACCCCTTTTGACTTGACGCTGTACTGACAAAATTTAAGCATCCATTCTACTCATACGATTCCCCAGCTCGTGCGAAGGACATGGACCTGGCTACTACGAATGCCTATGCCCTCCCAGGCAACCTTAGTGCCAACATCCAGCACGGAAGCTGGAGCCAGCAAATCGAGCCCGGCAAACCGCCCAAGCCAAACCTCATCAACAGTAACTGCAAGAGTATTTACGACGATCTCCAGTACAGCAGGGAGGATATCGAGCAAGTTGAAGAATGGGTCAAGCGCCATGTTGAGACCACTTGGCACAGTCTTGGAGTAGGTTTCCTTTCCTCAGACTTTTGAAATTCTGCTGACCAGTATTTTTAGACATGTTCAATGGCTCCCAAGGAAGGTAACGAAATCGTCAAGCACGGTGTTCTTGATGAGCGTCTCAACGTTCACGGAGTGAAGAACTTGAAGGTTGCTGATTTGTCAATCTGCCCCGACAACGTTGGCTGCAACACTTGTAAGTTTCACATTATCTATTCAGACTTGATGATTTTCTAACCTACTTATAGATTCCACTGCCTTGTTGATCGGCGAAAAGGCCGCCATGCTCACTGCAGAGGATCTTGGTTATTCGGGCAAAGACCTCGAGATGAAGGTAAGTTATACCCGCTTTCGTTCACTGTTCTTGACTAATAATATGTAGGTACCAAATTACCACGCTCCGGGCGAGCTATCTGGAATTGCAACAGCTAGGCTTTAGGTGTATATGATAGGAGAAATGAGAGCAGGGGAGCAGATTGGCGTGAGGCTGTACACTTTCCTTCTTTGGATGCATGCACTTGACATTGGAATGCGCCTGTATTTAGTACACACTCCTTCAATATGCTTCTTCTCTGACTTCTCGAATCTTAACTGAGTGTCTTACCCATTATGGAAACCGTGACCCGGGCGTTCCGGAACCCCTGAACCCCTGAAATTCCACCCCGTGATACAGTTTGAGATTAACCAAATTGGGCTCCAAGCGAGCTTCAACCGCGGCGCGCCGCGGCCCAACATTGCTGCCAGCTCACAACATCATTCACCCGTTCCCATGACGGACACACAAACGCCGAATGATATGCGACTGGCAACCGCATTGGACGCCCCGGAATCAGACCCCCTTTCTCCCCGCCGAGTCACCACCCCCACTATCGAAACATAAACATGCACGTCGCCCGAAGTCATGCCCTCCTTGATACTCGCCACCCTTGCGACTCAGCCCTGATATTTTCAATATTTCCCTGTCCAATATCCATCCCAAAACCCCTTTTCCATCTTCTCCTGTTGCACAAAGCTGTGCGTGTTGAACGAAGTCGACTCATGTTTGCGTTGCCTGGTGTCGAGGATGAGGCGGCGACGTGTAAGTGCTCGTCGAAGAGATGGCTGACCGAGTAGGGACTCCATTTCATATATTCCGTGCCATCTGGTCTGTTTTCAAGATGTGCCAATTCCAAGATACCGAACTACTTTCACAATGGCTGCTGAAGAATCTACTCCTATCGTTGCCTCGCTTGCCGCGCAGTTGTCGGATGCTATTGCCTCCTTTCTATCCACTTCCTTTGACGATGTAGCAAAGAACCTCGTTACGAGACTACAAGCTCCCGAGGCTATGGCGAGTTTGAAGGTAGAGGTCAAAGAGATCGAGCCAAGTCCTCCTCCGCCTCCACCAGAACCAGAACCAGAGCCAGAGCCCGAGTCCGAACCCGAACCGCTGTTTAATGTGCCTTATGCGCGGAATCCAGACTTCGTGGGTCGGTCTGCCCAGCTCAGCCAGTTGTTTGGGATGTGGAAGCCAGGTCATAAGGGGCGTATTGCAGTTGCTGGTTTGGGTGGCATTGGGTAAGCTTCTTCCTCCTACAGTGCTTTCTAATGTGGGAAACATGCTAATTTATTTCAGTAAAACTGAATTAGTGGTTGAATTTGTATATCGGATTCGGGATGTATCCCCAACAACACCAGTCTACTGGTTCAGACCAATCGACATTCTTTCCAGCCCTAGCAGCAGCCCCTCAAATTCTTCATCAGTGGCTAGCATACAGCTGGACGAATGGTTGGACCAAGCTCGTGGCGCCAACTGCTTGCTCGTGGTGGACTCTGGCGATAAATTCGAAGACCTACTGCAAACAAGTGCGGAGAATGGACGAGTGATCGATAAGCTACGCCTCTTTGCAGGCACGGTCATTGTATTGTCAAGAAGTTGGCAGCATGGAAGTTTGCTTGCAGGCCCTCGCGACGTATGCGAGCTTGACGACCTAGACGTTGAGGCCTCCATCGACCTTCTGAGCGAGAGGCTAGGAGCACAAGCCCAAACTTCGCCTACCGAGCTTCAAGAAGTAGTTGAGATGATGACCAGCTTACCAAGGGCCATCCTTCAAGTTGCGACTCTTATCAACGGAACCGGAATGACCATTTCTCAATTTCTTGATCTCTACCGGCAAGGCGATGCGATGAAACTGCGCCTCTTTGGCACATTGGACCCTGTTTCACAACCAGATCATGCTTTCTCAATTGTTGGAAAAGGGGTCATCGATATCAAAGCTTTCAGAGAAGAATTCTCCACTGCAAGCCGAATCTTGTATAAGATGTACTTTCTTGGTGGTACCTCGGTACCACACGATGTCTTCTCATCGTCTGATCAGTTGGAGATGATCATCACGATGAATCTCCTGAGAGGTCACTTTGTACTAGTTGAGAACCCCGTCAATACCTATACCCTTCATCCTCTAGTATTCCTAGCAATTCGCCAAATTATCGAAAGTGAGCGACCTGAGATAGATGAGGAGGATGTTAAACAGGAGCATATATGGTTTGAGGAAGTTGTTGTGGCTTTCTCAGAGTTCTATCCGGATGCGAGCGGTGAAAACCGAGATTGGTGGAGAAGCTGTTTTTCTCACCTACTAGGCGGCTATGACCTACACAGCGACTCTCTACGAATATCTGTCTCCAAAATCCATCAGAAAGAATCGGCATATTTCCAACGCAAAGGAAGCTATACCGAGGCTCTGAAGATAGCGTTGCTTGCTAAAAATGCTCTTCCGGACCCTATCCCTCAGCAACATCTTGGCATTCTTCAGAATCAAGTCTCGCTACTTGAACTTCTCGGGAAGTATCGAGAGGTTCAGACTTCGCTTCAAAACTACCCTCCAGATGAGCAACAATCGACAATTCTCTGGAAGAAGAGAATGCAGGCGAGATTAGAACAAGCGGAAGGTGCAAATCGGTACGACTCTGCCGTTGATATTTTTCGACAAGTCAAGATCTCGAGGGAAACTGCTGCGAATATTTCTATGCAGGACTTGCTTCAATCTACAGACGATTTTGGCTGTGTTCTTATGCTCAAGGGGAAATATCACGATGCAACCATCGAGTGTCGGAAAGCTCTTTCTGAGAGAACTACTCTTCTAGGGACTTCTCACCCCGACACACTTACCAGTCTTCATCATTTCGCTTCGATCTTGAAACGCGATGGGAAATATGAAGAGGCGCTCCGATATATCCAGGAAGCAATTCATGGCAGAGAAGATGTTCTTCGTCCAGATCACCCCGAAACCTTGCAGAGCAGAATTGTCAAAGCTCGAATCCTGTTCTATATAGCTGTGGCGATGTCGGACTACGACCAGGCAGAGACTTTGCTTGTCGACTCCGCAAACCGCCTCAGCGTCATCCTGTCAGATTCCCATCCCCGTGTTCTTTCCTGCAGGAGCGATCGAGCCCAGATCATGCTGGCGCGCGGAAAGTACGAGGCTGCGGAACAGATGAACAGGGCCACTTTGTCTGCCAGGGAAAAAGGGCCATGGACGGAATCTTCTAGCCATCCAGAGACATTGGCAAGTATACATTCGCTTGCCGAAGTCTTACGCTGCAAGGAGGGCTGCCGCGCTGCTGATGCATTGAGCGAGCGAGCTCTGGCCGAAAGAACGGACGTCCTGACGAACGGGACTCTCACCGGCAGCGACTTCCACCCAGACCAGCTCGCCAGTCTTCATCACCGAGCAATAGTTCTTTCTGGTCTTGGCCAGCACCAAGCTGCGCTGCAGAAGATCGAATTTGCTCTCACTGGGAGAAGGACGGTTCTGGGAAGTGACCACCCGGATGTGTTTATGAGCATGACGTGGAAGGGAGAAATCATGCGCTCGCAGCTCCCGACCTACCAGACCCAACGAGCGCAGACGCTCGATTCCATAGAAGCGCTGCACAAACAAGCGCTCGAGGGCTTGTCTTGGATTCTCGGCCCCGAGCACCAGAACACTCTGCTATGCATGACCAACCTCGCACTTGCGAAGCACGAGCGTGGCGCCCCAGGCCACGTCGAATCAGAGTCGCTGTATCGCCAGGTCTACCGCGCGTACCAGCGGAACCTGGGCGAGCTGCATCCCGAGACGCTGAAGAGCAAGTCTCGGCTAGCGGAGGCGTCGCGGGCTCTGAGTCCGAGTGCGCACAAGGAGGCGAAGAAGATGTGGCGGGAAGCTTGTGCGGGGTTTGCGAAGATTTTTGGGTTTGATGCTTATCTTACCGTGGCGGCTTATAAAGGGTATGAGAAATTCTTGAAGACGTATCCGGAGCCGTGAGCGATGGGTGGTGGGAGGGAGAAAGGGGTGGAGTTGAAGATGATGGGGTGGTTATAGTGTAGTACATGATTGAACGAGGAGGATCTTTCGAATTATGCGGAGAAATAGATGATTAACGATTAATGATTTATGATTGAGAATGATGACAATTCAAAAAATAAGAGCACCAGCAGTAAAACGAGAGTAAAACGGGACATCCGCCCCAGTGGAAATCTACTGGCTCAGGAATCCACCACATAAACAAACGACGCCTAACGCTGACCGAGTATCTAAACACCGTAACACAGCATAAATTCTGAAATAGAGTACGAGTACGAGTACCGTAAATCAAACAACGAATTCTCCAGCTTGTGTGCCGCATAGATACTTGAATGAAGAAATGAATGATACCCAAGAACAGCGGCTAAGTACCCCAGCATAGGTAGCCCTAGCCTAGCGTGCCAGCGAACCGGACACGCATGCATGAGTGCTGAGTGACTTGGATCAGTACCCAACAGACGGACAGCCACATCGCATCACATCACATCAGGATGTATGTACATACATGTACAAGTATGCTATGTAGGCTGGTAAAGACCAACCGTTTATGTCAAGGCTGGCTCGGGCCGGGGGGATCCATAATTGCCTCATCGTTCATTCCTCCTTCACTTATACATCTTTCCTCACTCCACTCCACAAAAGAAATATAGCGAGTGCGTGGGCGCCCCGCGCCGGGTCCATAAAAGAAAGCGTTCTTCTACGGAGTAAATAATGTGTTTTTGATTCTCTTCTCTTCTCCGCAATGTCAATGCACCCTCCATCTCCACCTCCACCTCCACCTCCACGTTTACCTCCACCTCCGCACTTCTGCGTTTTGGAAAATACCTGGTGTACTGTATAGGTTGGAAGAGGTATATGCGTTTCCCCATGTCACCAGCTCCAGCGCTGCTTCGGAATCTAGCACGTACTGGATTTTTGGAATCGGCAGAAACAGAATTGGAATCGGCAGAAACAGGAATACCAAGAGCGACAACAACGGCAAGAGCAACGGCAAGAGCAACGGCAAGAGCAAGAGCAATAACACCAGCAAATGTAAATAACAATACGGTTTTTGGAAGTGGAACTGGAACAGGAATCGGGAAAGAAAGGCATAAGAGTGACAACGACACACAATCATCACAAGCACAACCAACAACCACAGTACCCGCAGACTTAAACACACCACATCATCAAATCCAAACACAAGCAGCAGCAGAAGCCGCAGAAGCAAGAGACCTAACCCTCTCCATAACACGCGCAACAACAACATACACAACGACCATCCTCCTCGGAGATTCCTTCACCACCCCTTTCTCCTTCTCCTCCTCCTCCTCTTCCCCCAAAGTCCAACACCCAGGAATCCCCACCCGCGACATCGTCGGTATCATCGTAGGCGTTATATCCGGCTTCGGGCTGCTGATTGTCGCGTTTTACGTTTATCTGCTGCGGGCGCGACAGTTTCAGAGGGAGAGGGGGGGTAAGAAGAG